>JABFQC010007109.1:0-10296 GCA_022817085.1 Psilanteris sp. ZL-2020
ACCGTTTTCTACGGTACACTTCTTTTTACAGTGTATATATGATCAACAATTTTCCAGTAATTTTAAATATTGCAGAGCACATCGGGCGGCCACCCTCACAAGGGAACGCGGGGTGGGGGGGCTGAGCCCCCCCCCCCCTTAAAAATCTAGCCGCACCCAATATGCGAGGGTCCTAGGGAGCTCCAGCACCGTATTTTGCGGGTCTGTCCTCCAGCAATTTGAGACCTGTCCTCAAAACCACCATCCGTAAAATATTTAACATTGCGTAAATGGAAACAAGATGGCCACCTGTCCTCAAGGGCATCGTTACATAAACTTAGGTAAGTTATATATATATTTATATATATTATATATATAAAATTTATAACGTTGTCAGTTGTATGAATATAGTTATAAAGAACAAAGTTATAAATTTTGCCAGTATCAACTTTGTCCTCATAATCTTTGCCGGTTATAACCTCCTAACATTTAAAAATCTAAACTACCACCCGCCTTCAAAAATCTAGTCAAATTACAAACATGAAGTCCTAGGGGTCCTAATGCAGTATTTTCATGGCCCGTCGTCGAAATGTAAACTGGAAAAAATAATCTTACAAATTTGATCAAACTAGATAATAAAAGTTGGAAAAATAAGCAAAAATGTAAATAATATGATAAATTACGGTCAGAAAATTCTAAAAATATGTCAAATATTACCAAATAATTGGTAAATACTATGATATTGTCGAATGTTTATTTATATTCTCACTTTTCCTCCTTTTATTATCTAGTTTGGTAAAATGTGTAATATTATTTTTTTCAGTATAAGTTAAATATTTTCACTAATTATGCATTGCGACTATCGCCGATATACGAAAAAAATATATTCAACCTACATTTTGACGTCATTTCGCTGTGTTGCCAAATATCTGTGTCGTCGAAATGTTAGTTAATTTATATATATAAATTTATATATATAAATATTATTCTACTTATTCATAAATTTTCCCTAGAATAAAACATAATTTATTAATAATAAACATTTTTGGTTTTTCGTTCAATAAGATGAACTATAATTGTGAATTTATTTAAATTCAATTAAGTTCAGCAATTGAATTAATAAAGATGAAAATTGGAGTACATCTGAAATTTATTCAAATTTATTTATAATAAATATTATAATTAGGACATAAAAAATATTTCTTATAAAAGTAATTACCATACATAAGTTTAGTTTTAGCTCTTCTTTTTGTAAATACACTTGAATTATTAACATCATTTAAATTGATATGACTAGTATATAATTGCTTCAAGATTGTATATTAAAATTATTATTAAATTATCTTATAAAAGAAAATAGCTTTAGAAGAAGTAAATGAATTATCTAGTTTTTTACATCGAAATGTGTGTACTTATTTCAAAACTTGATGTTAATATCTTATATAATATCACTTCATATACACAGAATTGTATAATACTTATATATTAATATTTTTGTAATTATAGGAGTTTCTTTAACATTGTATCATATTTTATGATACATAAAAAAACCTTTTGAGTAAAACGAACTTCATTTTTTCTTCGTATAATGTTTAAGATATAGAAATGAATAATTTATGATGTATCATTATTTTGCACAACATAAACTGCTGTATTGAAATTCAAAGTAAATTATATGTAGTTTTCTCAAGTTATTACAATATGTGAAATGAACGACTGCACAGCTTATTATCGATAGTTCGTATATAGGTATACATGTACATAATCATTATTTTGTTTAATTTATTAAAATGTTTAATCATATAAATTGACGTATAGGTTTAATGGAATTTATAATATCAAACAGCTTAATTTCCATTCATAGAATTAACATTCAAATATTTCATTATAACATTCTCAAACTTTTTTCAATACGATTGTAATATATTGCATGAAAAATTGGACTTTGATTAGTATGTATGTTTTAATGTTAATATATATTACAGTCGCATAAAAATTTTCATACTAAATAGAATCACTAATTAAATTGATTTCGAGTACATTACGCGTTTACAACATTCAAAACGGTTTCTCTTATATTTCTAATATATAATATTACAATTCATAAACATAGAAATGGATCGAATAAACATTTTGTATTAACAGTCATTACTTCTTTATTATACACTTTATTATTAATTGGAAGCTATGAACTTTAAAGGTCAGACTGGGAAAATAAGATTTAATTTCTCTACTTTAAAAAACAAAAAATTTACAACTTCCGTAAATTTAACGCTCTATAAATAATAGTTATATGGCGTATCATCAAAAGCGACCCTTTCGTTATAACCCTTGGTTATAAACTTTATATTACATTTATTCTAATTCAAATATCTAATACGTGTAAACCTTCGAATAAGGTTAAATATGGTCACGGGGAACAAAATAGTTAAAAAACTATTATTTTCTACACACTGAAAAAAATAATCTTACAAAATTTACGAAACTGTGATTACTATATAATAATAGTATGGAAACCATAGTAATTTGATTAGTATATGAACCATATATTTTCAATATATTACCATTATATTAAATTGAAAATATTATTTTATTATATGATCAATATATTAAAAATATACGCGTAGAAAAAAGTTATATTAAACATTACTATAAGTCTGGCGTTCCAAGGATATCGAAACAAAAACAATGCAAAATTATTATACTATACTGAAGTAATTTTTGTAATACCATACAGTACTTTTTACTATAAGATATTATAAAAATTGTTATACAATGTTTTTACAGTACAATATCATATAAGAAAGTTTGCTATAAAAAAGGTATAGTAATTTCCGTAACATTAACTGAAATATCCTCAGAATGCTAGAAGTATAGCAATTTACGATATAGCTTTTTTTACGTGTATGATTAATCAAATTAAAAATTAATCAAATTACTATGGAAATGGACCAAAATGTAACCAATATGATAAATTACGGTCAGAAAATTCTAAAAATATGTCAAATATTCTCAAACAAATGATAAAAACAATGATATCGTCTAATGTTTCTTCACATTTTGCTCACTTTTCCTACTCTTACTATCTAGTTTGGTAAAATTTGTAAGAATATTTTTTTCAGTGCGTGTTTAAGTCTCGATATTATTCATAATTTATCTCCAAATCACAATCACCAACGTTTCGTCAACTAATCCAAACACCAATCCACATTCGGCTCGTATTCAATATTTAACGCCACGGCGCAAAATGGTGGAATCATAAGAACGTTCCTTCCCGGCAGAAGAAAGAAAGAGACGCCCCGGACGGAACGATAAGTTTTCTTATAACGAAAAATCCATTTGACAGCTCACGAAAACGCCTTTGTGTCTCGCGGCACAGTGGAAATCGGTTCCGACGCACTCGCGTGCCGTTATCCCCGTGGAATGGTCGCGATCGTGGGATTTGCACGCGGGACCATCTGGGGCCGGTTGAAAAATAATTCTCACGAATCCGCACGCAAATTCGTGCGTGCGCGTTGCTCCAGAAGACGCTCAGGGCCAGTAGGTTTATCTCGCGCGGAACGTTCTCTTGCATTAGTCGAAGGTTCAAGCCCCACCTGGCTGTGGTGTAGAATGCGCCGCCGATGGTGGGGGCCCGGTTTCGTCTACTCGTCGCAAAGAGGCCTTGCGTTTGCTGCATGCCGGTGCGTCGTGGACGCGCGCGTTAGTCTCGCTCAGCCGTTCGCAAGCGCCGGGTCTCTTCGTTCGTACGTCGCTTCCACGTGGAAGGGTGCGCGAGTGCGTCCAAAATCACACGCGGTCCGACCACGATTGATCAGTGCGATTTAACCAGTGCTTGGTTCGCGGTCGCGCGTGAACCCGCGTGCCCGGTGTCATCGCTCGAGTTCCTTTCTTCTCTCGTATGAAATCAGTGGTTTACGATTGGATAGTGTGCGAATGATACAGTGTTGCCACGCGGATTACTCTGACAAAGTGTGCTCCGACTTCGATTGCGTTTGGATTACCGATAAAGCGAGCGCTCCTTCCGCGCGTATGAGGTGGGTTTTTGCTTTTTAATACCCGTCGGGCCTCGCTCTCCTGCTTTTAGACCGACTCCTCGCGACGCCACAGATGTTCGGACAATGGAAAAGAACGGTTTGCGTGCCGCAGTTTCCAAGAGAGGGGAAGGCCTGAGAAGACAGGGGACGTTTTGAATTCAGTCGCTGCGTTTAATCCCCGGAATTCAACTGCGAAAAACCATTGTCGGGCGCGATCGCGACGCGCAGTCTTGCGCCACTTTTCGAGTCGAATGTTTTGACGACGAACGCGCGATTCGTGTATCCGCCGGGGTCCAAAGCTCGACTAAATCCCGCCGGACCCCGTAGATGCTCGGTAATTCCCCGAGTCCACCGCGACGCGAGATTCGTTTGACGTTGCCGCGACGTTCCGCGGTGATTGCTTTGGGCAGAAAGGATTTCATTCATTGTGAACGTCCATTCGATGTCGAATCCAAGTTTCCGTTCTTTGCAGTTTGATTGTTGCTTTTATATTGTGAACGTTACTTTCCGACGTGCTAGGCTTCCAATGTACTTCGGCTTAACGTGCCGTCGAAAAGGAGATGCGAATATAGCGAATGGCAAGATTAATCGCGACCGAGAAATTATCGAGTGAGAACTGTAATATCGTGACATTGTGTGAAATGAATATATATTGAATAAAGGTACACAGTAATGCATACGTGCGAAGTGTTTTATTAATTTACACCGTGAATGTTATACGTTCTTTTTTCAAATTCAAATTCAAAATTCAAATTTTTAATTGAAATGTAAACTTTTTTGACGTGTAGGATGGTTGAAGACACGGCACGCGTTTATCAGATAATTGTAAACTAAACCAAACAAGTTCCGTGTGGTTCGAGATAAAAGTGTTCTTTAGTGTTTTTCAAAATTTAAAGAATATACGGAATATAAGAATTAGAGTGCAGGTATATATATATATATATATGTATACGTATTATGGTTCTCCAGCATGTTCTGAGAAGCGGAATTTTATAATACATGACATGGGAAAATCGCTTCAAATTGTCCTATTTTCAATGAAAAAGATTATTCATAAGAAATTATATGTGTATGTGGTGGATGGGATACTTATAAGAAATTACAAGAGCTTTGCGATTTAATCCGGTTACAGGGCACTTTGAAAACACTTCTGTTTTGTTTAAATAGAATTACATCGAATTTAAGCTATAAAAAAGCTTTTCATTGTAAGTGAAGAAGACTATACTTATAATAACTATTGCGTGGGTGTTTTAATTAAAATTAAAAAACAGTAAAATAAACGAGAGGCATTATTTTTTATAAAAGAATCGTCTAAGGGGCGATCGGAGCTGTATCGGAAATATTTGTGCATTATTTATAACCATTGACTTATTAAAAGCGGGATTTATAAATTTTGTAAAAACAGTACTAGTGTTTATTACGGAATGACAAATTTTGTAAAAAAACGGTTTCCGTAACAGTTTCGTAATATATACAATATTGTCAAAGATGTCGGTGTAATTTAAATTGTAATAATTATGATACTTGTTTAAGATTACGTGATTTACTAATTTATTGTTATGATACACGAAATTATGAATTGCGCGTTATCTGAGTTAAAAATAATTTACGTGATAACATATGACATCTACAAAATAATAATCCGCATGGGATGATTAAATTATTTTCATTTACAAACAATCATTGTTTGCGTTTAAAAAACAAGCAACTTCAAAAACAAGTGCATGATTTTGAAACGATCAAAAGCGCAGGATTAAGAAGCTCACAAGTACACGCCGTAAACTTTTTGGCATTCGTTCACTGATGAAAATCAAACAAAAATTAATAATAATATTTGCGTTCAATTGATTAAGACGGAAAAGCAAAGAAGAAACTTTACCAACTAATAGTTCTATTTGTACAAGTGTAAAAGATATTTGTAACCGGTATTAATTCCTTAAAATATTATTATTGTGTTTGCCTTTAAAAATAAAAATCGAACGTAAAACGCGGATCAGGTCAAAAAGGTACAAACAGGGCTCGTTATTTTTATGGCATTTTCTTAGCACCTGTAAGGAGGCAAACAATACGAGAAATATTGGCCAGATGTTCCGTCCGAGTGCTACACGAATTCAACAATTCCACGCTTTTCGGAACAAACAATCGTACATTTAAATAGATTAAATGACACGCGTTAGTATTAATCACGTAAGCTGAGTGATTGACTTTTTATCACGTGATATATAAAGGGATTGAAAAAGCGCGCGTTAAAATTATTACTATTTAAAAGCAAATATAGTAATTTATTCATTTGGAAAGCATGTTACTCAAATATTTATGCTCAACCATCTTCTCAGTAAACTTTTACAAATAACCACTCACACGTAGTTGAAATTTTGATATCGCTTTCATGGATCGCCGTTCGGAAATCGTTTTGCAAGAGATACCATTTCATCCCACGGTATGGATTATTATAATTACACATCGTGGACAATTGGATACGATTGCGAAGAAAATGGCCCTGTTTGCGCAAAGATTTTGATTAGCTGCAGTTCGGGAAACGTATCGTCGAAATAACCGTAGCGTACGGTATACTTTTCGCAGGAAGTGCTGCCGCCAGACGCATAAAAACGAATTCAAATTTGTTACCATTAAAAGCAGTAAAGCGTGTACGATTCAGGTTTTAATTTGAATAACTTAAGTGATTGGTTTGTTGTATTTTAACATTTTTTGAATTGACGCTTTGATGTGTCAATCGAAAAATTGAGGCGATTGTCAATTACATTAATTTCAAACTTTAAATGTACGGCATGAAAAATGTTATCACCGAAATGTAGTCAGTTTGGTTTATGAACGGAATATTAAACGCAACCTCACATGTAGTACATTCCGATGTCTGAATGAATAGCATGCATTGGTTCTTTTCAGTAAAAATCTTAACCTACGTAAGAACTCCATTACGTAAATGTCAAGTTTGAAAAAGTCTTTTCGAGCACGCATTAATGGCGTGCATTTTATATGCATTGAGAAACCGTAAAAATTTATACGATACCGGCAACATTTATATTGTATGTAATTTTCTATATCCTGGGTAATCTGCAAGTGAAAATGTTCGAAGAAAATGAACAAAATTTAATCCTATATTTTGTGCATTCAGATACCTCAAAACAACCATTTTATCTTTTGTTTTTGTATCAATTAAATTACCTTTGGTAATGTAGCATAATAAATTCAAATGAAAAAAAACTTCTAATTTATTATGGACAACATTAATTTTTCTTTTACCTGAATACTTATTCAATATTTATGCGACGAAATGAGAAATTGATTATGCACGGTTATAACATCCCATTTTCCTAAACTATTTATATATTCATTCCGTTTTTTTTTTAAACAACACGTGTATATTTAAGGTTTTTATCGGAGATAAAATACTGAAGTTAATAAATGATTTAAAAAAAGTACAAAATTATTTTCGATCTCTTTATTGTCCAAATTTAAATTGAACTATGATAATGAAATAAGCCAAGGGATAATTTTATTGGAAATTATATTGTTCTGAATTTTATTTTCAGATAACGTACATGTTTAGTTAATATATTATTTACATATTTGATGCAATTATCTTATCAATATTCTATCGTTTGTAGTTATAATATAAACATTTCTGTTGATAATTGCTACATCTTATACAACAAATTAATATCATTCTTTAAGACAAAAATGAATCATTTTTCAATACAAACAATGATCTTATTAATAATATGCTAATTTCTTTATCTATTGATTATAATAAATATTAAATCTATATACATATATATATATATATACACATAACATCGAAGTTTCCGTAAAATAGCTTTTTGTACAGTTTGATATTTTGTTGACTGACGGAACAAATTACTTAGAGTTCAGGTTTAGAAAGTTTTGCGTGTAACGAAAATTTGTTCTAGCGAAACTTATTTTATGTATAAACTCATGAGGACTTTCGTATTGTACTACAATTTGTTAAATCAGCGGAAACGAAATCTTATAGTTTAAAAAAAAAAAAAAAAATCAAACAAAATTTCAGGGTCGTAAAAAGGTGTCAACACATTTGGAATACTTAGAAGGAAACGCTATACCGGTTGAAGGAATTTCAACTTTATTTGAATATTAACTCGAAACTTAAAAGAAAGATGCACACACGGAAACAGTCAGTTTACACATTGGATATTTCGTTACGTTGTTCAATCATAAAAACAACGATTAATTAGTCATAGCTTTTAAAACTCGGCTCATTTTTTATTGCCAATAAATTGACGCATTGTTATGCAACGCTGCACTTTTTGTTACTTTAATTGATTTTATTTCTTTTTTATTAATGTCGATTCAGTATATATCGTTTTCGACGCAAGACGAGACATTCACTAAATATTACTATCTCACTTCTCACGTCACTTTGTCGTGGTTAAAAGTTTACCTACCGGTAAATAACGGTGAGACAGATGTTTTAACTGAGGAGGAATGAGAGTGAATACTTTTTGAATTCGTGCTGAGTTTACACTCCAGCGACAAAGATTTTATAAATATATAAGTTTGTAATCCAGAAACGAAACTCAGTCAATGATTTATTCTTAATATTTTTCATTAATTAACGATATTAAATAACAATGTAATTTAATTGTTGCTTGTAATTTCATTATTACAAACATATTACTTTACAAACAATTCAATTTGCGTCCATAATTCTCATTGCAAGTTTTGTAACTCCATTTTATAAAATAGGAATAATCAAGTTAACTTTGTGATGATGAAAAATAGATATAATAAATCTAACGTTTCGAGAAGGAAATAATTAATTGGAATATTGGTTATATATTTAATTAATACCTTTATTATTTTAAATTGTTGGATATATGTGCGCATATATATAATTATAACTTTGTCTTGTTAATGTTTTTTGTTGCCGAACTAATTATTTCAATCCGCTCAGTATTATAAAATATAAAAGCAAATATGATATTTTTCGAATAATTTAGAAATATTTGTAAAATATAATTTCCATGTATAATATCGATAATATGGAATATTTTAATTCATTTAGTTTACCGTCTGCTTAACTGTATATAATTCTCTCAAACGTATTAAATAAATTCTAATTATTTGTTTAATTAAATGACAGTGTTTTGATTCGTAAATAATATGCTTAATAAATTTTAATTTACAACAACAAAACCGATACACCAAATTGTATTCACATTCCATCGTGCGAGTGGAAATCGTAAATTTAAGTTACAATAGTCCATACTTTGACGTTTTGGTAATTAAGAAAGTTAATAAATTAAAAACATCTCGCACTCGAACGGTTAGATGAATAACGCATTTTTTTTGATATTTCTTCATTGACTTAAATTAATTTCTTTTATCAAAATCGTGCAATACAAAAATATACATATATATTTATTACATGTGTTTTACGTGCCTCTTTTATTTCACTTTCAAATTTCTGCTTGTTCAAACTGAGTAAAGTAAACCAGTCATATTGGTAAACTTATATTTTTCTATTGATTACGTTCTACGCGTATGTAAATAAAGCAATAAATATTGTATATGTTTGAGACTGAAATTAAAAAAAAAAATTACAAAAATCAGTAAGGCTTTAAAGTGAATTAATAAATAAAAGTCAAAATGTATAAGAGTAGAAAAATGTTTCCATTCAAATTACCATAATTTATCATAAAGAAGAACTTCTCTTTCCCTTTTCTGAAATGAATCGGCCCTTCAGAATACTATCTCATTTGCTGTCAAATGATCGTGTAGCGTTAGAATAACATTTCTATTATATGGTTTATGACATTATTTGAATATTCTATATAGGTGTATGTATATTTTAAAATGCAATTATCGTGTCTATTTTTAAAAAGCAATAAATCTGAGTAAAATGCAATATTTTTGTAAACGTAAATGTGTTATAATCCTCTAATTTTTAAACGAATTTGTTTTAACAAAACACCTGCTGGATCGTGCACTAATTGGTACAGTAAAATAAATATTGTTTTATTTTGGAATTAATTTGCATCGTATCTAAAATTAAATATGATACGCGATCTACATAATCTACACTTATTTATATTTAAATATGTCAACTGCTGCGTGAAAACTATATCTTCATATGTTTGTATATTTTGTTCCTCATACACGGAGAAAAAAGTATACCTAAAAATTTCTATATTTTCCGTGTAAAATTACCATACTTTATAGAAATGCAGTCAAAGATGTTATGTCTCAATTTAATTTCAATACAGTATGGTAATAAATG
>JABFQC010007110.1:0-10296 GCA_022817085.1 Psilanteris sp. ZL-2020
TATATATATATATATAAATAAGTTATACGTGAAAATAGAAAATTACAAAAATGCATTTTGGACATGTTATTAATTAAATAATTAATAATTTAAGAAACATAAATTACCTATAAAGTAGAAATAAAACATGTTAAATATGAATTTAACAACTTTTTTTATTACTTATAATAATTTATCAATAAAATATATTTGATAATATATTTATTTTAAAATATGGAAATATTATTAATGTATTATATAAATATAAATATAAACATAAAAACGAAAACTGGATACATAAAGTCCTTCTTTATTTAAGCAAAGGCCCCCATTTTCATTAGTTGATAGTGCGCAAGCAATATACCTTGTTAATTACACCATGTATCGTACGTAAGATGTATTTATATAGGTGACATAATTTGGAGAATACACACATAGTGTAAATACAAAGGTGAAACGTAATGATATTTTAAAATTACAGAAGTTAAATATATTTATAATTTACAAAGCTGCAGCGTTCCAGAATAAATTGCTCAAGAGTTAATTTTTTTATAAGGAGAAAAACTAATATATTATAATATAACTAATATATTTTCAATAATTTTTTAAAATAAATTAAGATTTTTCATTTGTTCATGAAGGACTCGATAAGTTTTTTTTAAAACTATAATCAATCTATTGGAACATAGATGACCTTCTGAATATTTAGTGTTAATTTTATGTGAACATAAGACAGTCCGCACACACTAATGCAAAGGACTTGGTATAGTATATTTTAAAACCATTACCAATCTAAATTAATATATAGATGACCTTTTTTCCTATTGTACTGTTACAATAATATTTACAGATTTATAGCGCACTGTATATCATTATTATATTATAAACGGTTATTAGTACATTGCTGAAACACATTGTAGTTAAAACTTTTATCGTCGTTGCAAACAACAACTATGTTTATCTGAACAAATTGTCCAGATGCTGCAATATAACAACCATGTCCATATATTCCAAGTTTGTAAATACCTACAAAAAGGGTTTTATAAGTTTCTGACTTGTACACTTAAAAATATTGAACAGATATTTACAATTTATATCCCAACAGATCGTCCCAGATCCTACAATATCACAACTGTGTCCTATTCCAAGTTTGCAAATACCTACAAAAAGTGTCTAATAAGTTTCTAACTAGTCACTGAAAAAAATATTTGATAACTGTTATGAAATATATTTTTGAATATGCTGAATTTAATATACAATAATATTTATTGCTTCGAATTTAATATATAAATTGAAGTAATAATAGTTATTAAATATTTATCATATTTGTTAATAATTATTACATGAATTTACATATTCAATTTAGAGTAATAAACAATATCATATATTTAATTGGGCATATTCTAAAATATATTTCATAACACTTATAAAATCTTTTTTTCAGTGTATACTTACAAAAAATTGAATAAATACTTACCATTTTTGCCCAAACACATCGTCCCAGATGCTGCAATATAACAGATTGTTCCACAAGCTACAATATCACAATTAACTATGTCCTATTCTAAATTTGCAAAAACCTACAAAAAGGGTTTAATAAGTTTCTAATTAGTATATTTACAAAACATTGAATAGATAATTACCATTTTTACGCGAACAGATCGTCCCAGATGCTGCAAAAGCAAAACTATGTCTTATTCCAAGTTTGTAATACCTACAAAAAGGGTCTAATAAATATCTAATTATACATTTACAAAATATTGAACGTACCATTTTTACCAGAACAGATCGTCCCAGATGCTGCAATATAACAGATTGTTCCACATGCTGCAATATTACAATTATGTCCTATTCTAAATTTGCAAATACCTACAAAAAGGGTCTCATAAATTTCTAATTAGTACATTTACAAAATATTGAACATATACTTACCATGTTTACCAGAATATATTGAATGTCAAATATTTTGAGAGATTTAAATTTTTTATGAGAACTTGTATTTTTTATTTTTTAATAATTTTTAAAAATACTTTAAACAAGTATTAGAAGTTTCTAAAAAATCTTATTTATGAAATATTAATATATACATTAAATTCGAAACATTATTCTTCTTTCTTTTATTTTTTTAATTAAAAAATTCTTTAATATTAAAATTTCTTAATAAAACATTCCTTATTCCTTATAATTATTTCTATATCAGTCTATTATTTAGCTATTTCAACTAACGCCATCTGTGACTTTTTGGTCGCACTTCTAACTCATGAAATGTCAATGGAAAATGGCTATTTATCGTGCAAAATTAATTTTTAATAAATGATAAACGCGATGACAAAATGCGAAGCACAGAAAACATTTTATGTAATTCTATTCTGATGACGATATTCCATTTTCATTCAAGAATCGGCTGAAATACATTTCTTGTAAGTTTATACACATTTGCTTTTATTATTGACAAAAATATGCTAAGGTGTCAAAATATTGCAAACATTGTTGTTAAAAAAAAAATATTTTTCCGATTTTCTAAATAAAACGTATATCAGCCGATTGGTTCATGTTCATACTTTCACTATATTAAATGTTTTGCAATTTGCTTTATTAGTAACCTCAATTTTTGTCACAGCGTTTTCGAGATGACAATCGCGAGTTCTATTTCTCCTTAAGGGTAATCAAAAAACTGTTTTCGCAGATAAATTTGTTGCGTGACCTCGCAGACGACTGGGATCCCGAAAATAATATGTATCAGAGTAGAATTAGTAATATATATATATATATTTGATTCAATGCCATACTGCATATTATTTACCCGTGACCTGTGATCTAAAATATTTGGTACGAATAGCCACTGCTATACTTTAAATATGTTTTTACCATTTTTTTACTGTTCAGTATTCTGCATGTAGTATACCAAAACTAAAATGTTTATATTTTTCGTTTGATAATACTAATTTAAAGAATAAAAAACTACTATATAATAAAATAGAACGATACTGTGTAGTCTTTCAGTTACTTAAATATGACAACTCAAATTTCTTTCTTTGAATCTCAGAAGGAATAGATTTAGAAATATTGTTTAAATTTTTTGTAATGTTATATTATTTACACCAATATTGATAAATATCGAGATAGTCCTGAACATAAAATGTGCATGAAATCCAGTATTACATTTTGTATAATCTTGAGTCTCTTGATATCTATTAAACGGAAGTTTTCGATTTTTAAATGGTGTTGTGGTATTGTAGTAGTATTTTAGTAGTATTTTTTTAACATTATTGTTTTACTTCTTGTCTCACAACATTTACACGCATAAAAACCGGTATGCCCTTTACATCTCTTTAGGTATATTGGAGACGACATGTCGCAACTGCGTCTTGGCTTGCGTATTCTGAAGTGCTTAGTACTATGTTCTCATTTAACCACACCTCAAATTGCAATTACATCTTTTTCATGAGGTGATAATTTTCTAGGTCGGAAATAAATCGGCGTCCAGTTTTGACGTTTGTTTTCATCATAACATCAGTTGATTCGATATTCTTCCGTTTGTAGTTGTAAACCAAATCCTCAACTTTTTTACAATTATACACAAGATTTTCACAGGAATACACATTATACAAGTAAGTTATGTAAATATGTGCTATTTGTATGCTGAAACAAAGTGTCACAATATTTATATTTATTGTATTATTTTTAATAAACTGTTTGCCAAAAACAATCAATCGATGTTACATTGTGCAATGTGCTGGATATGATAAATGTCTATACCCAGGATGCGCTAATTTACATAAATTCCGGAACGAAAAAGGTGAACTGATAATATGCAGGGGAGACTTAAAACTTTTAGATGAAAAAAATAGAAATAAAAAAATAAAAAAGATACGTATGAGTGAAGATATTGATAGCGAATGTGAACACGAAGTCATGCCGATAAGAAATTATGAAATGACAAATTTTATTGAAAAATTGTTTTTCGACGAAATGATAAAATTTAAAGCATTTTAGAAAAAAAAGGAATTAATAAAATAAACAATAATAAAAGATGGATCAATATTTACGTAACGGATAAGTACATTACGTAACGGATAATGTAAATAATGTTAAAATAGATGAAATTATGATAAATTCACTTGGGAGATCAATTTAAAATAAAGAATGTTACAGAATTGTAGAATGTTAAACAAATTGAAAATAGTGGGATTATTAAGTGAAGAAAATAATTTAACAAATGAAGAATTAGTAAGTGCTATAAAAACACAAAATAATTTAAATGAACAAAACGAAAATAAAATTTTTAATGTAATTAAGCGTATAATAAAGGAAAATAGTGCATCTGTTATAATAAAAATCGATACTGAATCATTTGTTAAATTGTCAGAATTGGGGAAAATTAATTTAGGTTGGAATTAATGTAAGGTGTATGAATACATAGGAGTTTTAAAATGTTTTACTTTTTGGGGATATTATCACAAAAAAACAAATTGTAAAAATGTGATCAAATGCTACAAATGTGCCGGTATCAATTTTCGTCGTGGTCTCTTTCTATCCTCTCGTATCGATATCGTATTAATAAAAAATGGCGGACAGTATCATATTACTCCGTATCTTGTTTATCCCGATTCAGCCATCAAATTATAGGAAAATAAATAATAACAATCTCCACAAAATAAAACACAACACCGTCTTTTCAAATTAAATATATTGTATTTTAGTAAGGTAAAAAGTAAATCATTGCCTTAGGCGCGATGAGAAATAATCTCGATGTTATCGTTAAGATTTATGGATCAGGAAACAACACTAATATTAAGATAAACACTGAATAATTGAAGAAATTATTTATTCCGTATAATCTATACAAATTTGTCTGTAATCAGAGATCATAGATACAGGAAAGAACAAAAGGAATAGCGTAGATGCTAAAGTTAAACCTTATAGGTGTCGCTAATGGGTACGCGGGAAGTTTGAATTAATATAATGAATTTACATTTATAACAACACAACCCCCTCAAACTAAGCCGCGTGAATTGTACAGCTTCGTGTTTGTGTGTGTATATACTATTGTTCGTATACTATTGCCCAAATTATTTAAACATCTCCAATGTTTTATTTTGGTTAAACTCGTGGTTAATATGTCAGTCCTTGTGAATATGAACATTCCATGGGCATGTAATCCAGACAAAATTCACCGGTGTTCAGCATGTCTCGCACGATGTGATGATGTACTAGAATGTGCTTAGTACGTGAACGGCAAACAGGGTTTGTTGTCAAACTCTTCGTTTCTTGGTAGTCATTGAAGAGCTGAAAGGAAGAGTAACTACCTGCTCCTAAATCATTAACCAGTCTAGCAAGATATACTGCTTCCTTGCAAGATTCACTGATTGCCATATATTCTGCGTCAGTGGAAGATAGGGCTATGGTGCGTTGTTTCTTGGATTCCCATGAAATGGGATTATCGTTAAAGGTAAATACGAATCCCGAGTATGATCTTCTGTCGTCAATATTCGATGCCGAATTAGCATCAACGTAACCAGTTAGCTCTTATTCCTTGTTGTTGAAGCGCAATCCTACTTTGATTGTATCATGAAGATACCGTAGTACTCGTTTCGCTGTCGGCTAATGAATTTTACCGGCACAATTGTTACACTGGCTCAATACACTTGCGGCGTGTGCGTGTACATCAAATTCATCCATTGAATTTCCATGCACCATAATCACACCATTTGCTTTTTTAGTTTTCTAGTGCCATAATGCACCATTATTTCTAGTTTTCTTCATCGTTGAGGTATTCGGCCCCATTATTGCACGTATTTGATACTTCTTTCGTATAATTTTTCACTAATGGTCTTCACTTCGACGAATTTTTCAATTGCCTCATTTTTGTAATGTAAAAATTTTACTATACACCATCTTATCGCATCGTCAATAAATGTAATAATATGCCCTCCCATTGAATTCTACAAGCATAGGCTTACATAAGTCTGTATGAATCAATTTGCCTGGGATGGTCTCTCTTTCTGATTTCTTCGGAAAAGGGGTCCTCGTCATTTTTCCTTCCAAGCATATCTCGCAGTCAATATCTTCATCTTTGTTGTTGATGTCCAAACCCTGTATGCTTCTCTTCTTCGCAGCCTCACGCAGATCTGACAAGATAAGGTGTCCCAGTTTTCTGGGCCAGTCGAGTATAGACGACTTCGTAGACTTTGGTTACGTAGCTGTTGCTCTCTTCGTGCCCCTTTAACTTGATCACGTAAAACAGTCTGTTTGAACGTGTCGCGTGTGGTACTTTATTGCCATGGCCATCAATGACTTTTGCTGCATTAGTTCAAAAATGACACGATAAACTTTGTCAACCAATTCTCCGACTGATAACAGATTGGTGCGTTAACGTGGTACTTATAGGGTTTTTCGAGATTTATCACTTTATCACAACCGGATACACGCGTTTTGAATTGTGTAGTTCCATTCACGTTTATTGTAGTAACACAGGAATTTGCGAGATTTAATTTGTTATCACAGGTTTTCGCAGGTTAAAACTATCCATATTTTTTCACAAATATGACGTAAACGCACTGTTCAAACACCATCATCTTATTACTTCGTGTTCGTTTTTAGCCTCTATGTTACATTAATAACAATCTTAAGTTATATACAGTGACGTGTATTCGCCGTTCTTTGAATCTTCGTGTAAGGTTGGAAACTGTCTAGCTTTGTGTTCAATCTTTTTGCACTTGGTTGAGACTTGAATGATTTGGTGCGATCGGTAAATTATCGCATTTCCTCGTGTTTGTCTCTCATCTTTTCGCTGCCAAGGTTGATTTGCGATCATGACGTTTTGTGTAGTGCTTTTGCGAGCGCTGTGCACGGCTTCGTATTCTTGGACGATTTTTATTCGTAAAATTTCGAGCATGGGGAATTCGTCGCGTGATTCAATTGCACACCAAAAGTTTTCAAATTTAAGCGGGAGACTGTAAAAAAGAAGAATCAATAAAAGATAGTTGTTCACATATACTTCCATTTCTTTCAATTTTTCGATCGCATCAAAATAGATTCTAAGGTGAACGCGAATATCGTCGTTTTCATGCATTCGTTGCAGTACTATTTGTTTGAAGCGCCTTTAGGCTGCGCGGGCCCTTTCGACGCGTATATCGCCTCTATTTTTGCTATACCTCTCGTGATATATTGCAGTCTTTAATTTGTTTTAGCTCCGATGGGTGTATTGCGAAAATGATGTCTAACTTTACCTTAATGCTGTCCCATGCTGTCATCACTACTTCATTGTTTGCGTTTGGTTCGGATTTTATCTGAACCCCATTCACGTATTGCCAGGCATATCGTTTTTTATAAGGAGTGCCTGCATGTGAATTCGCCATGTATCGTAATTGTTTTTTGATAATGGCTCCATGCGTACCATTGTATTCGAGGTCATTTTACTACCACACTTTTTCTTTGTGTCGAATAAAAGGAATACCCTAACCTCAACGGAATACGCAATATTTATTGCATATTATGAATTGAAATAAATACCGAAAATCTTAAAGGGGGGAAAGTGACACTGCATTTTGATGCATGTTACAAAATGTTACCTCTTACCGCAAAAATTATGGTATTTGATGCAAAATCCTGTCTCGAGATTTATTTCCTTTATTAATTTATTCATCTTAATTCTTTCCTATATTTGTTGCATACAATCCTGATGTTGACGTTCCATTAACCTAAACTTCCTATGTGGACTAACCTGTCCCAAAACCTATGCGAACCACATGGTTGGTCGAGCGCCGAGCGGACGCGTTCAGAAAACCTTGTCTATTTGAACGGTATTCAAGACGACGGATTTTTGGAGTGTCAGGTCGGATGTCAGTCCCAACTTAAACGAAAAGCGAGTTCGCTCGAACTGGATGCGATTCCCAGGTCCAACGAAGACTTCATCGCGGCGGGAATCTAGATTTTTTTTAACAAAATTAAACTACCGAAAATCCCCACGAGATCGTTTTTCTTTTGTTTTTGAGGATACCTCGAGAAGTTTGCTATAACCGGCAGAATGGTGTGGGATTTATTTGAGAGAGTTTGTGTGGAGAACAGGCCGATTAATTATAAAAAAATATATATAAAAAAAGAGATTATAAATTGAGATTGCGTGGCGTAGGCCAAATACATTATAAAATAAAAAAAAATTATTATTTTAGAAATTTAAATTTTATATTTAAAGAATATATAAATTTTGTCAAAATTTATTTAAAAATATAATATTGTATGTAATTTGGTAACTTATTGGAATTTTCCTTTAACTAAATTTATTTTTGAGATTTATGAATTATTAATTAATTATATACATTAGAATAATAAATAGTTTTATATAGTGTTTATGATTTAGTGTTTGTGTATTTTTTAGTGGTTTTTCATAAATAATATTAATAAATTTATTGTTTCTCGAGATAAAATTTAGTTCATAATTTATTAATTAAATATTTATCATTAATTACATAATTTATAATATAATTTGTATAGTTATTTTTCTCATTACATTTAATAAATTAAGTAAATAAAATCGTATTGTTTTCATGTGTTTTGTTAAGAATTATTTGATTCTGGATAAAAATATTTAATATTATTTCGCAATTTTAATCGTGTTGTTTAATTTGAATTTAAAATTTTGTTATAAAAATGGCATTATTCGGTAGGGAATTTTGGATAAAAGAATTGGAAGAAGCACAATCAAGGTCAATATGTCGAATAATAAGCATAAATGGCGATGGTCCAATTGATTCAATTCGATAGATTAATTTGCGCGGCCCAAAAACAAAATGGCGTAGAAAATGTTCCGTGGGAACCTGAAGACGAATCTAAATTTCAATCGAATATGTATTTAGATTATAATAGTTTAATTACAAATGATCATCGAGTCTGATATATGTAAATCGACGAATTTCAGACTCCACGTATAAGATTATTGATAATACATTTTTGTCATCAAATGATTTGATGTCGTCGAGTTAATTAGTTGGTGGTACACAGATTTCCGAACCAATAACAATTGCGACAAATATTATAACAACATCTGCAGTATTTTCTAGACCAATTGTGACTTCAGTAGCGCAATTAACTAACATTTTTTAATTAAATAACAATTATATTCCTATAATGAGTATTTATAACAATCACAGAAGTTTTGAGTTTCGAAATTTAAACCATGAAAATAATAATTTTAATAATCAGTTCAGAAATGTTGAAATTAATAATAGGTCATATGTAAATTCACCTAGAGATAGAGAAAATGATTCAATGCGCAACGTAGATAATTTTTCTAGAGTACGTTCAAATAATGATAGCGTCGATTTAAATCAAAGAATTATGTGTGACAAAAATAGATCGGAATCTAGGAATATTTTCAAAATTGTAAAATCATGGAATATTATTTTTTCGGGTAAAGGTAAAGTTTTTTGCGGAAGGTTAAACAAAATAGAGAATTAACAATGTTTTGAGAGAATGAAATTTTACATGTTTTACCAGCTATGCTAGAAAAATAGGCACTATTATGGTTTCAAAATAACAGAGAAAAGATTACGTCTTGGGATGATTTTGTAATTAAATTTAGAGAGCAATTTGGAGATCCTTATTTTCAGGCGCGTCTTCGAGAACAACTGCGTTTGAGAACCCAAGGCAAAAATGAAAGTGTCGCGGAATATTTGATTTGCATAGTGGCTCTATATCGAGATTTCGACATACCGGTTCCATTGTCAGAACAAATTGATTTAGCGTTCGATAATTTGAAACCGGATATGAAAATATTATTTAGAAAATTTCAGGGATTGAACAGATGAACTTAAAAGCATTTTTGGAAGAAAATTTAGCAGCTGTATCGAATAATTTTGGAAAAACGTCTTTAATTAAGCATAAAATTGTAGTTGAGAATAGTCCCCCAATTAAACAAAGACATTATTTAGTCTCACCAAAAGTCAAGGAACTATGTATGCGGAAGTATATGAAATGCTCGAGAAAGGTATCATAGAACCTTCAAATAGCGTTTGGTCTACGCCAATAGTGATGATGAAGAAAGCAAGTGACAAGTATATATTTTGTCTATATTTTAGAAAAGTAAATTCAGTAGCGAAAAAGGATGCCTATCCTTTACCATATATGGAAGGCATTCTAGACAAATTAAGATCTGCAAAGTACTTGTCTACAATAGATTTGAGTAACGCGTATCAGCAAATACCTTGAAGGGATTCGAGTAAAGAAATTACGATACCTGGAAGAGGGTTGTTTCAATTTACAAGAATGCCTTACGGATTGAGTAGAGCACCAGCTACATTTCAGAGACTTTTAGAT
>JABFQC010007111.1:0-10294 GCA_022817085.1 Psilanteris sp. ZL-2020
TTTTTTTCCGTAAATTAACATTAAATTATCATAATCTGACTTTATTTATATATTTACTGAATATAATATTATTTAACATTTAAAATATTAAAGCAGAACAAATAAAATATGAAGTATAATATATTGAATAAAATCTTCAGATTAACAGAATCTGTCATTCCGAAAAAATCTGAGCATATGCGGTAATTTTTCATTCATAGATTTCATCGATCGTATGCCAAAGTGCAACTGCCGGTGCATAAGCTCATGCATAATGTATAATGCCAAGACAAGTCGATTTGTGGCGAGCTTTCAATCGTCCGGGTTGTTTCGTTTTTTAGATTTTAACATCCTGCATTGTCGATATGTTGTACTTTTTCAAATCGAAACAGAAGAACTGCAAATGTTGTCGATAAACAATAGAGTAATTGTAATAAATAAATCATAAGGCATGAATCCATATATTATATAAAGCTTAAAAATATTAAAATAAATAAAAAGGAAGAAT
This sequence comes from Psilanteris sp. ZL-2020, assembly GCA_022817085.1. Taxonomy (NCBI): domain Eukaryota; kingdom Metazoa; phylum Arthropoda; class Insecta; order Hymenoptera; family Scelionidae; genus Psilanteris; species Psilanteris sp. ZL-2020. Next base: position 488 of record JABFQC010007111.1, read on the forward strand.
ATTATACTTGACAGATGTTAATAAGTTAATTATAAATATTTATACTCAAAAAAAGTATAAATTCAAAAAATAATTTTTATGAATTAAATAATACATTTCATGAATGATGACATATTGTTGCATGAATTCTTGAAAAAATACAATTTTTATGTATAATTGGAACTATACACTGTATTAAAACGATTAAAACCATTCATTCACTTTAGATCTATCAAATCTAACTATAACCTCAATTATATTAGTTTGACAGCACACATGCTAACACACGAATCGCTCGCCATATTGAATTGCACTTTTGCGACACTTTTCTATTGGTTGTTACTGCGCATTCAATTAAGTGCGTCACCTTATTACTTCCACTATGGTTATACTGGTTATGGTTAGTATTCAAACAGACCACTCCAATGGTAGTGCCAACTATATTTTCAGGGACATTTCGAAAATACAGGATAACATAGAAAAGTTATGAAGTCGAATATGGCTGACCAATATCATTCTTGGATTGATATTGATATAACGTTGAATCCAACGACCTCTACGCTAGCACCCACTGGCTATCGAACTAAATTGTAGTGGCCACAAAACGCAGCAAGTCTGAACCCCTTGATTGCATGATAATTACAAAGAAAAAATATAATAGAAATAGAACGTAGTTTTCAATTATATCCTAAACTCCTGTTTAAACATATGAATAAGTTGAAACGCATAGATTCTTTACCTCATGTTGTTTTTGACGGAGAAAAGCATAGAATTCCAGACCACGATATTGCTAATCTCTTTGCTAACGAATTCATCAGTCTATTCTAACGATACTCGTTTTATTCCATTGACAATACTTATTTTAATCCTCCTAATTTGTCTACTGACAACTTATTTCCTAATCTTGCCATTAGTTTGGCATGACGTCTTTGATGGCTTAAGATCCTTGCATAGTAGTTGTAGGGTGGATCTATATGAGATTCTAGAATATTTCTGGAAACTAACTGGATATAGTCTTTCGTTTCCTACTCTCCGGATTTTAACCTCTCTGTCCATGGGAGAATTTTCGAATGTTTGGAAGATATCCACTGTTCACCCTATTTTTAAATATAATGATAAAATCAATCCATCTAATTATAGACCCGTTGCCATCATTGAACCTCCTAATTTATTTGAAAAGATTATGACTCATGGATCCGTCCATTCATTGAACAACATCTTTCTGATGCTCAACGTGGCTTCAGACGAAATAGATCCACATCATCCAATCTGGTCTATTTTAATAGATACCTATATAATTATATGAATAAAAATAAACAGGTTGATGTTGTGTATATGGATCTCTCAATAGCTTTTAACAAGGTTGATCATAACATACGTTTATAAAAATTGACAAATTTAGATTTTAATGATTATTTTATTAACTGGATTAAATCTTACGTGTGTAATACAATAAAACATGTGTTATACAATAAAAATATGATCTGAACTCCTATCATGGGTCTACTCGTGTACCACAAGAATCACATCTAGGTCCATTACTATTTGATGTTTTTATTAATGATCTTCCAGATATTGTCTCATTCTGCGAGATATTGATCTATGCTAATGATGTTAAATTCTTCCATGCTATTGATGATCCAAATGATGTGTGTGAAATTCAGAACGATCTCTCCCGTTTTTCAAATTGGTGTACAACCAACAAACTGACAATTAATATCGACAAATCTAAAGTGATGAAATTCACTAGAAGCAGATTTATTGTCAATTTCAATTATAACATTGATGATAAGATATTATCCAGAGTTCAATTTCGGCGAGACTTGGGCATGTTTTATTCCTCGACTGGATCTGTTAACAGACACATTTCAGAAGTTATAACTAGAGCCCATAGGACATTGGGATTTATTACGAGATGCGACATCTACTTTCGTAATCCCTCTACATACAGAAAATTATATATCTCGCTGGTCAGACCCCTACTCGAATATTCTTCAGTAGTATGGACTCCCCACACCAAATGTAACAATCTTGACCATTGAAAGGGTACAACGTAAATTTGGGAATTTATTAATGTCAAATAATAGAATTACGAGAAGACCTCACATCTTCGACACTATACGTTATCAATCAAACTTTTGTTTCAACGACTCAGTGGAGAGACTGGTGAGAGTTGCAAACAATTGCTTACGTTGAAATATTTGGTTTGTCTTCCGAGAAATATTACAAGTTTGTGAGAGAATATCTCTTGTTATGTGTGATTTGACGTAGTTTATTTTATTACGTATTTACTTGTTTGCTGGTAATAACCTAATTTGATACGTTTCGACGAATACTGCGTGAATTAATGATCATATATGTTGTTATATCTAATACTGTATTTTATAGATGTTTTAACTTACTTTTATTTAACTGTGTTTATTTAACTGTGTTATTCATTTAATATTATTATACATGATATGTAAGTGTGATTTCCTATTAATTTAATAAAAAATTAGTATTATTATTGTAGGATCTAAAAATGATCACTAATTTAAGTTCGTTAATATAAATCAACTTTATTGTTGTCGGCGAATTATACATAAAATATGAACAAAAACGATACAAATACCGCGCGCTCTCCTCGATTGCCCTACCAAGACTGACTTCTCATTTTCATCAACTCGCATACAAATCCCGTATCAAAACAAACATAAACATCGAACGTACTAATTATGTATATACCAGTCAAAATATACTATATTATTATTACGATCTTTAAAAGTTGCCACTATTTTAAAACCGTTTAATAATTCTTTCAACTGTTGATTTTGAAATTTCTTGTCCTTCAGCCCTAAAACTTTGGCTTGCTGGAAACATTTCCATACGATTGCCGTAGTTCTTTCGTTAATATATGAGTTTTCATCTCATCTGAGAAAACATCTATTAATAATAAATCCTGTTTCTTATTTCTAGCGATAAGACACTCATCCCTGTAGTATTTGATAATGAAGTGCATATAATAATAATTCTCGGCTTGCCGATATTTTAGTTTCAGGGCCAGATTTTCGATAAAAACGATTGGGTTAGCGACACAGCGGGCATTCAGACTAGTGATAGCATGGTTTTGATTTCAAAAATATCTTTAGTATTGCTACCAAAAAACGAACATCTATCGCGATGTTTGTTTATAATATCTAATGCATTAAGATTCTTCTTAAATACAATATATTTTACAAATGCTATTCAATAAAGCTCTAAAAGCATTAAATGTTTTATAATGACAATTTATGTTTTAGGATAAAAAAATCAAAATAAAGTAAAATGCAAATAAAATGTCTAACAAATCAGTTAATAAAATTATAATTATAAAAATATATAATAATATTTATATGACGTATGAGTGATAAATATAAAATACTGATTGAGACATTTTTATTTCATACATGAAAACTGAAAATGCAATTGTTGAATAATTAAAATAAAGTTTAATTTGTAAGGCCTATTCATACATTTTTTATTATAAAGGTATTATTCGATCATTTAATGAAGACAAATATTTATTAAATATAAATAACAATAACATATAAAGCTTGTAAAGTAATTTTTGTTTGTTTTGAATATTGTAAATTTGAACCAAAACACGTAATGCAGATTCCATATCAAATAAATTAGTATCAGTAATGATAATACAAAAGCCGTTTTACTACGACAATTGCATCTCACAATTCTGTAGAGTATTTCGATGGTAATTAAACAACTGTGACGTTAATTTATTTAATTATTACACCAATGGTCAAAGCCTGATCAAAATACAAAGGAAGCTGAATCGATTCACGCCATATTCACTAGTATATCGCCTGGAGTCACCGTGCTTCAATTAATTTCTCATAATTGGACGAATACGTATAGTGCGACAAAAGTGAAATGCATGTATGTGTTTATCATTATATATTTTAAATATATATGCATGCAAGGAGTTTAAATTGAAATAATACATAATTTTCCATTTTGTATTTATTATATTAAACATTATGAAATGTATAAAAACGTAAAACTAAAATATATGTTTGCTAAACATACACGGAAAGAAAAATATTGATGAAAATTACTATTTATTGTTGGTACAGTGTTAATATACTTAATTTTTTGTTAATAGTATAATTTCAAAATATTTATTATTTATTATATATTTTGTTTAAAAATACTCAAAAAATGCATTATTTTTCGAACACGTGTTATTATTAAATAGATAGTCGTTTAATATAAATACTAATATATAATATATAAGAACAAAAGCAAATGTGTATCCAAAGAAATTACTATCTTAAAAATAGTAATTTGTGGTTGTATTCATTAGCGATATTTAATATATTATCTAATATAATAATACAAATTTAATTACTTCTATCGGATTTTAAATAATCTTCGTCTTCTATATTGTTAAAAACATTATATAAAGGAAGGGGGGCAGCACATATTTAAATTTCTATACATACAAATAATCGAAGTAAACACATCGGATAATATGAACACGCATACGCATTTTATTTACTTGAGTAAATAATCTGAAGAAGCCTGATATTTGCATATTACAGTTAATCAATTATCATTCCTTATATACTGCTACACCATGCTTGCATTCGCTTGCGAGAAAACATTGTACAATTAACACTCTCATATTTATATTTCTTTCTTTATAAAATAATGTTGAATTTCAATATAAAATATATTTTTCAAGCGAGTAATAAATTATTAATTCAAATAATAATTTGTAAATACTTCGAATCACAACAATCACCAAGCTTGTATAGCTCTTAATACAAAAATAAAATTAATTTTTATAATGTGTAGTATTTCTTATTTGATATAGTAATTTTTCTTACAGAAATTGAAAAAAACTAATAAGTTAATATTTTGTACTGTTTTTACCATTATATTAACACAATACTCACTATACTAGTAATTTTTAACCGAATAATTTTCTCCGTGTACACATCTGCGACTGCAATTAAATTGCCGCATGTAATTAAATAAGTAAATACAATAATTTTTATATATTCGGATACTGTTGATACATCTGTATACTAGTTATACTAGTTTTGAATTGTTTATATAAATGATGAATTTTTACAAGCACACATTTGTTTGACGAAACACTCAGAATAATACATTACATATGTTGAATGTGACGATTATTTATTGTCATCTTTGCATTGCATTCTTATATTTGTATTCAAAATTAAGTATGTTGTGGGATGACAAAATTCTGTAAAGTGACAAATGAAGGGAAAATATATTTTTATTGTAACAACATCATCCATCTGGCAATGCGGTGTTTGGCGGTTTCAAAAAGGCGGATTATGATATTTTTCGCTGTTTTGCCGATTCAATTGTGTATGTGAAGAAAGGCACGATTTAACAAAAGTTTAATAAAAGGCAAACAACCGATACGATACCGAACATCGGTTGACCTGTTCTCTTCTATAAGGTCTCGTTCTATTTCAACTTTCGTTAATCTGTTCTCTGTAACTTATACCACGAGTATAAGTAAAGTATATGATTTGAGAAAAATAAAATGCAGCTGCTGAACACGTATTCATCGATCTTAAAGTGTTTTCGTATTTTTGAATTACGAGCGTTAAAAACGTATTAAAGATGTACAGCCCTTCAGAAGTAACTGTGCGTAAATGCTAGATCTGTAATCCGCATACCTTCTTGCAACGGATTATCTGGAATGAAAGAATTTTCTACATATACTGCCAATGTCGAATCACCAATTGCAAATAAATACTACGGGATTTGAATTTAATCAGTGTAAAAATTAATTTGTTGTAATTTTATATAATCATATTTCTGCAAAAATGCCGGTCTATGTTTTATTGCACGCATACAGATAATCCGTGATAAAACCGGGACAATACACGCAGAGAAACGTGTAATATCTGACTTTTTTGTTAGCAAATCCAGATATACTTTTTAAATAAAAAATTTACTGGAAAAAGTAATTATACACGCACAGAAATGATATAGCTGAATTATAGAAATTATTTTATTAAGTGTATTTTGTCAATTTCTCTTTGAAGTATATGATTTCAATGAAATATTTCGTAAATATTTACACTTTTACTGAAGCGTTTAATATTTTTTTACAAAATTAGTGTGTTGATTCAAATAAAACACATCAACAAAATGATCAAAGTTGAATCATACTTTGTTGATCTAACAAAACTATTTGGTTAGTTAAATAACAACAAATGTTGAATGAAACAAAATTTGTTTGTATCTACAAAATATTTCTATGCGTGTGTGATATTTAATAATAACACAATGCATGTTTTGTACAAATAAAAACATTATCATTTTGATGATTTCGTCACTATGACCTTTTGTTTTACAAATATGATACTTGAATATATAATTACCTACTAAGGGATTCATTTGACATGCAAATTATAAAGTTAAAATTTACTTCGGTATTACCAACAAACAGTGATAAATATATGTTATTAAAATTTTATTTATTATTATTTAAATACAAAATGTAATGAAAAATACAGAAAATAAAATAAATGAATGAAATAAGCATATACATACCCGTCAATTTTTTAAACGTATTCTCCTCATAAACCGCAAAAATATAAGAAAAACGTCAATACTTTTATGATTTGTATTTCATAATAATAATATACCTAAAAATTTAGAAACTACACCCACAGAAATGATATAGTTGAAGTAAACAAATTATTTTGTTAAGCGTATTTTGTCAATTTGTCTGTAAAGTATACACTTTTACTGAAGCGCTTAATATGTTTTTACAAAATTAGTGTGTTGATTCAAATAAAAAACATCAACAACGTGACAAAATGATCGAAGTTGATTTATATTTTGTTGATCTAATAAAACAAAATAACAAAATGTTTAGTTAAATAACAACAAAACTGCTTTGTTGAATGAAACAAAATTTGTTTGTCTCTACAAAATATTTCTGTGCGTGTAATGATCAGTTCAATGCATTATATAATTTATTATAAAAAAGAAAAAAATGTATATAAATACATATACCCCTACACGGAGAAAAATATAATTTAAATTTTACTATATTTTTTTTTATTATTTTACTGTCTAGTACATTCATGTAATAACAGTTTTAATATCTCATTCCATATACACATTATATTATATATTAATAAATTTATACCAAAATAATTATATGTCTAATTTATTGATTATTTATTTAAATTTTCTATCAACATTAACATTGTTTGCTCATTTCATATATTAAAACATTGTTAATAAATAATGCACATAAATGCCAATATGAGAAGAGAGACGCACGATTACTGTCAGTACTTTTAGTTAATTTCGAACGTATAGCCTTAATAGAATCCCGATTTGTCCTCGCTTTATAGTTACCCTATGCTGCGCGTATTATCCAAAGTCTTCATACTATCCGATCATCCATTCACCCTATGCTAATCGAGATAATATACTATATTACTTTATGTTAATATACTCTACAGTAATATACTAAATTATTAATAATTCTGCACACGAATTATAGCATGTAATATATAATATACATACATAGACAATGTATTTTTTAAAGGATAAACTTTCATCATAATATTAATATGTTATTTAAAAAATGCATCAAATATTTTAAATATATAAAAAACAAAAATATCAAAAATATTGTTGGATATTTTAATCACTATGTAAATTTGTACTTAATTTTGAGTATAATATTAATTAATTTATATATTTGGATGTTATCTATAACCAATTTTACGGACAAATACACAAATGATGAATATTATTTCTTTTAATGACAGAGTATAATACTAATAAGCTCGCATTTGTTCATAATAAATACAAATAATGATATTAAATAAAGCTATTTCGTAATTACTCATTTGCAGTAATATATGCAAATACATAAAAATATAGTTTTATATATTTAACTTAAAATAGATATTTTAAAATTGATATACAATAAATAAAATTTTCTTTCATTTTCCTTTTTATACGTATAGTAACATATAGTAAAGTTTATAAAGTTTATACATTTATAAATTTATAGTTAATAAATTTTGCTCATAATAATTTATAGAAAAAAATCTTTTAAACTTTTTACACACAAGAAATTTGTTTATCTAAATACAGTATGAAAGTTAATAATTTTTATTCTTTTCCATTATTTTACGTTTAAATATTAATGTTGAAACTACACTGCTAAAAAAAAGTGTCTTAAAAAAGTTACATTTAAGACACATAGTGTATTATTTAAGTCACCAGGTGTCTTAATAGAAAACATTGTGCATTTGATTAAGACTGTTCGGCGTCTTAATTAAGTCACTTAGTGTCTTAAATAAGACACCTGTACTGTATGTTTTTAGCAGTGTAATTAGCATATAATTAAAAATAGAATTTCGTATGTCTTAGAAGACAAAAAAAGAAAAACTCACTATAACAATTCTAATCTCAACATTTGACTTCTCATGTATATTTTATTTTTTAATATATATTTCATATGCAAATAGCTTTATTATTTTGTAAGACATGTTTTTATCTATCTATACTGTTTGCCATCATAAAATTAACTACAATATGAAAATGTATATATATTTCTATTAAATATATTTTATTTAATCAAATAAAATAATAGTTACAGTAAATACAACTATCTATTTAATAATTAAGAATCATTGAATCTAATGAAATATAGATGATAATTATGGCGTGGGTTTAATTACGCACACGCAGAGAACATTTGATTGATTCAAACAAAATTTTGTTAAATTTACAAAATATTCGGTACATTCAACCAAATTTTAGTTAAATGAACAAAACGTTGGTTGAATCAACAAAACTCTTCTTTGCGTGCATGATGATAAGAAGATATCATATATGTATATCTTTCTAGTTCCTAATTTGCATTGTGGTAGTCTTTATTAATCTGAAACTTATTACATATATGTATCATAATTTAACTGTTTACTTTATAAATTATTCGCATTAATTATTCAAAGAATTATATATAAAAACATTAAGTAATTTATTTTATTATTTATCATTATAAAATATGTATCGACATTTATTTTACTTGAATTTCTAAACAAATGAATCTTTTGATGACTATACATATCCATCAAAGTTTGTAACTACGATATATAATTATTTTTAATAATACTATCTATCTTTATATTTGCTTCAATTTATTATTTTAATATATAAGTATATAACTTTTTCTGGATTTGGTATGAATTATCAAAAGATGTTAAATTAATTAATTCGTTTATTATGCATGATTTTATGATTAATTACATTGCTATTGATTTGGTGCGTCACGTAATTTGGTATAAATTAATTTAGTACGTAATGTATTTATTTATAATATATCATTCGATTATAGAAATCATTGTCATGTAATTCCTAATGCATAGGTACACAGCATAAGAGTGTACTCTAAATACTATGTTGTGAGAAGATATTCATTTATGAAATGCTTGTTACAGGGGCTATCAGTTACTACACTACTACTTGAAGTATATTATTTTTTCTATGATGACAACCAAAGATTTATTTCCATTACAAAATGCGACGATGACGAAATAAATAATTAATAAACAAATTAATTTATACAAACTGAAATAATTAATATGCTAAATTAATATTCAGCTGATATATATATATATATATATATATATATATATGTGGGAGGGACAAAAAACACATGTGTCAAAATATATATAGCTCTCGACTATAACTATATCTACTATGTATATATATATATACCTCTCTCTTATACACACATCACGCTGTCACGAAGCACACTCGAGGTGACCT
>JABFQC010007112.1:0-10294 GCA_022817085.1 Psilanteris sp. ZL-2020
GCATTTATTGAAACGTTTTCAATACATATTACAACGTTTTATGCAATTATCACTGCATAACACTGCCATCATAGGATTCATCGTATACGTTGTAATATTTAATACATTATTTCTCTCAGTGTACATTGTTAAATATATACTTATAACTATAATGGAAGTATAATATAAGAACATTTACTTTATAATATACTGCGTATAAAAAATTATAAAATATCAAAAATTATTTGAAATTAATTTTGAAAATAATAAACACGAGTTTAAATTAATATTGTAGTATATATATATACATTTAAATTATTTCCAAATCATAGTTGACAATAACCAAGTTTAATCGATATATGAAATAATAATTTAATAAAACTTTATGTTTTATTTATTTATTATTTATTTCACTTTAATTTTATTTTATTTTATTAGTCCAACTCCTTATAGACCCAGAATGGTCAGTTCCCGAAAAATGCAAATTTATTTGTTTATATATTACATCTATTTAAATTTATAACCATATAGATGTGACTCTATAATACTCTATAATATAAAATTGAAGGAATATATTATATTCTCGTGTAACAAAATTAATATTTGCAAATTGGTTATAAACATTTTCTTACATTAGTATATAAAATATAGTAATTCAGAAATTTATTTTATACCGAAATAACAATTTTTTTTGGATATATTTAATAAATATACCTACACATATATTTATTTATTTATATCCATACAAATGTTTAATTTATATATAATATACATTATTACAATATATATATATATATATATATATATATTATATATATATAATACACATACTAAATTCATTATTCATAAAGAATTCTAAAACAAACGAATCATCAAATCACACTTCTCGGCGTCTTATCGATTACTGTCAAGTGGTGTAAAACTTTAACACGTTTTTAATTGCATTTTTAAAATCGTATAAACTTTTTATGATCTAAACGGCAAGTCCTGTTTTACACGTTTCAAAGCAAATTCCACATCGATTGGACCATTCTGGCGTAATGTGCATGTTAATCAACTAATGTAGCATTCATGCCACATCAGAAGCATAATTCGCTCAATTTACAAGCATTATCACAGAGTTGTATTTAAACGTGATGAATTAGATTATCACGCTAGCTTGGCATTGCATTGAAACAATTAGACTATCATTGATTCTAAATTATCACGACATTCTTTAATTCTACTGTCAATTGGCAATGTTTTAAATGTATCATTTGTTGGTTATGAAATGATTTTTATGATGTGTCATCAGTAACATTGGAAACAATTTAATCATGAATCAGATTAAGGTATTTACATATGTATATAATATATATTATATAATTATATATATTATTTTCAAATACACTTATCAATTAATATAGACATTACATAATATGTGTTAAATTGCAGAATGCAGTAGTTTTTATAACCGGGGGAGCCTCTGGGATTGGGAAAGCAGTAGCTGAACGAATTATAAACTTAGGTGGACGAGCATGCATAGCGGACAAGGATCCAAATGGTTGTAACATTGCGAAAATGATGGGTGAAAGGGCCATGTTTTGTTTGACAGATGTAAGTACAACAATATCTTTGACTATAGTTAGAAAATTCAATCATGTTTATTCTAATTGTTATTGTTTAGGTTACACAAGAATGCGATGTAATTGACAGTTTGAATCAGACGAAAGAGTGTTTTGGTAAAATCGACGTATTAGTTAATGGAGCTGGTATTTTTAGACGGGAACCTTTCTACGATTTCGTATCGGATACTCCTCACAGCGAAGATACGTTCAAAAATATACTCGAAACCAATGTTTGGGGTACTTTTAACACTTCAAGATTGGCAGCGGGAATAATGTCAAAAAATAAGCCAAATGAGTGTCACGAACGAGGTGTTATTATTAATATTGGAAGTGTTCTAAGTTATGAAAGTATATCCTTTTCCGTGGCATATGCTACATCAAAATCAGCCGTTATAGGGATGACATTACCGTTAGCGAGAGGCCTTGCTTCCAAAGGGATCAGGGTCGTTACCGTTTGTCCTGGACTAATTGACACTCCAATGAAAAGTTATTATCTCCATCAATTTTTTATTAATTCCGAATTTTTAAATAAATTTCCGAATTATCCAGTAATAATTATTAAACCAGGATAAAAACATAGATTTCAAGAATTTTAAACTAATCTAAGTTTACTTTTATCGTTTGTTAACAAAAATTATAATGAGGAATTTTTAATATTATAATACAAAATATTATCATCTAAACATTAATTGTTTCAGATTATTTTACCAAAAACTTTGACAAAAAGTGGATTCCAATACAGATGTCGCCAAAGCGCTTCGGAACATCTGAAGAAGTAGCTCATCTTATTCAAACGATTATCGAAAATCCATTTATTAATAATGAAGTCATACGAATCGACGCTGGGGCAAGAGTGGGTAACGACAAGGAAATAGAATGGATGCAGCCTGATAAATGTTAAGCAAATACAAGCGTTGAATGTTAAAATTAACGAATATATTTTTATTTGACACTTTTATAACTTTGAAAATACAAATTCAGTCCTTCACACGCGTGACAATTGTTGCGTACCAATAAACACATAATAATTCGTGAAAATCCTTAAACCAAGTGTAGTAACCTTAGGAGAATAAATTCCTATAGTAAGTACCACTGTGAAAAAAAATTTCTTTACCGCACAGAAACATTGCAACTGCAATTAAACATTACAAGGAATATAAGAGGACAATTAAATTGTTCCAATCGATCCTCCTTTTCATTCCTGACTCTGCTCGTCATTTGCCGTTTTCGATACATCGATCGTCGTTGTTGACTATCCCGACGTTTGTCGCCCAACAACCAACCATCGCAGCTACTTTTGCCGGGATGAAATTTATGTATGGAAATATTCACGTCGAGCATTACGCACGTGGAATATCAGCACCAGCTGGAGGACCTCCCGTGACGACACTACCTACGGAAATGTATTTTACACTACTACGAGAAACGCCAAGTAAAAATATTCGCTCGAATGGGTCTTTTCTCTCTCGCACACACTCGCACGATTCGCGTACGAACACGCACACAAACATATTCATTTGATGTTTCCCTTGGTCTCCTCTCTTTTTGCAATCCTTCCCAGGAATCTGTTCGCACCTCGTCGACACCCCTTCTAGAGCACCCGCAGGCATCGATAGTTCGGTAGACCCTATTCTATGTATAGATTTGTGGTAGTCGTGCATTCCCACGCGACAGCGAAAGCATCTTCATGTTTTATGCACGCACGATGACAATTTTATGAACCAAAGAAGGACAGATTGCAGCAGACATTCAGTGCGAAACGAACAGCTCGGCTGCAGATTTTTTATTGTCAGGTTATTTCTCTTTTCTTTTTTTTACACTTTTCTTTATTTTATTTTCACTTCTGCGCTCTTTTTCTATTTTCGTACTCGGCCGACTTTTTTAGCGCCTTTCGATATTATTCCAAAAATATGTAGCACGGGGAGAAAATATTACATATTAATCCTACTTTTATAGGGCATTTTGTTATTCTATTAGAATGATTGATTCGATCTTTTCCATTTTGAATATAGTAAAATGAAATTGTTTTTTAAATGTTTAAATTTGCGTAAGATATTTTCATTACGCGTGGTATTAGTAATAATAAAAATGAAGGGTGTCGGGTTTATTTTTTGGAGTTGTCAATTTTAAAACGTTTAGAAGTTTGACAAATTATACTTTCAAATTTCGAACAAAACTGCTCTCTGATGATTAGACTCTTGGCGTTTAAATCCGGACATCGGTTGATAAATTTGATATATATCATATTAAACAAATCATCATTGAAGTATGTTTTAATGCAGCAATGATAAATATGCAATTTTTGAAATTTTCAAATTAAATTGATTCAAATCGATTCTTCAGAACAATCGAAATGCTTGTTCAATTTGCTGTAATTTGAATTTTTAGTCCAAACCGTTTTTTAATACTAAAATTTTTCACCAAAAATCAACGATTTGCATTTGATGAAATTATTTAAAACAAGATCATGATAAAGTTATATAAATGTGAGCGGAATGTTATGGATATGGTTTAGTATATTTCCATAATATTCCCATTACATTCTCATAACATACCCAGAGCACTGGCATCATTTTAAAACTTTCTGTTAACATTTCTATAATTTTTCCATTCCGTTGCTATAGGCATAACTTGCTAGTTTTTGAATTTTTGATAATAAATAAAGTAAATAATATTTGATAAAAATCAAATTATCCGTGATATTACACAGATATTAAAACAATAATACAAAATTGTATATTAATATATTAGTATATTAATATATATTAATATCTTTTAAAAAATTACAATTTATTAACAATAAACGTGTTTTATTTTGCATATTATATATTCATAATAACAAACTGTTCACCTATTATAAATTATACAGTTAATAATAAGATAAATTTTAATACAAAATATTTTTCTTCAAATGATATATTTAAATGAATTATAATCTAAAATAAAAACTACTTTTCATACTTACAAAACATAAAATAATACATCACAGTATATGGACTTATATATCTTATATACATCATATATATATTGACATTAATTATGGATTACTTGACATGACTGAACTAGAAAATAGAGTTAGATATATTTAAACTTATCAAAGTCATTTATCCCAATGGAGATTAATAATTTAGAACGACTCAAGAATTAATAATATAGATTTAAATTGCAGTTTCCTTGAGCATAGTAACAACATTTTCATAGATAAAAGTATTTAGTCATTGTACGTTTGAATATGTAAAATATGTTTATGCACATATTACGTAAATAGAATCATAAAATGTATGTAATATAAAAATTGACAGATGTATAATATTGAACTGTTAAAAATATACATTAATGTAATTGACTCTTTATCGGTGTACTATCGGATTGGTACGAATTCAATGCACCATAAGGGTAGCCCTTACCACTTTTTAACGTAGAGCTTATGAAATTGTATTGGGAAATTATTTCAAAATAAAAAATCCATTGTTGTGGACTTTTACAAAATAAACACAGGTATACTTGATTTCCATCGTGTTAATTAAATTATTTTTTAAAATTTATAACAAAACAATTTCCAAAAAACTTTATTTCCAAAAGTGTTTAAATAAATTAAATTTGCATGAAAATCATATTGAAACCTAAATAGTGGACATAATGGGTATAAAATATTGGTTATTCAAGAATTAAAAATAATAAAAATAAAAAGATTTGTATAGTTTAATACATATTTATTGTAAAGAAATCGACTCAAAGAAATAATTATCATAATTAACAATTCGAAATATGCAAAATATAGTCTTTGCATCCAATATAAGTATGACACATCGTTTCAGTTATATTAGCAACACGCATTTCCTTATTAAACAATGACATGTATATCATACCTGTTATATAAATATGAAACGCGCGCTTTTCATCTACCAATGCTTCATTGATCAAAACAATATGGAAATAAGACTTTTAAAGTTGACTGATATCACCAAAAAATATGATTATACAAATTTTAATTTCATATTTTCTGCAGTTATAAAAATGTATAAGTGGTGTAGAAAATAACTCAAAAAATGCAATATTTTATAAATTTATTTTTTTACATTTAAAATGTACAATGATTATACAATGGTCATTTTTGTAACAACAATGATGTAAACAAATGATTTCATTTAAATATAAATTCTAATTATTTTTCTTATTTATAAGACTATTGTATTTCACTTTAAACAAGATTAAATATTGATTTTATTGTATTTATGTTTCATTGAACTGTGACGCTATATAAAGATTTTGAAATACGCTATATTTGAGTAAAATATTTTTTATATTAAAAACTTGAATTAACAACCATAAATATTATAATCCAGTGATTATAATTAAAATAAACAAAATTCACAGATTTTTATTCTATATTATTGATCCGTAGCACAATATTACACAGTGATTAAAACATAAAAACAAAAAGTGTATTTCTATTATTTAATTATTATTTAAACTTTACATTTACTTCTTTAAATAATTTAGAAATAACAAATTTATACTTAAGAATTTAATTCATAAAAGATTGTATTCCGCTATATTAATGTCATACTTATAACAACAAAAATTGCTTGAATAATTTTTTTAAATCCACTATATATAGTCTCAAACAAAATGAATCTTTTATGAAACATTAATTGATATATCGTTTTTGGAATGTAAATTTAAACCAAAACTAACTTATTTATTGTATAACAATATAAAGACATAAACACAACATGTGACTTACATACGTATATATTTTACACGTTCTTTCGTGTTTGCAAATATCTCGCATCACAAATTTATATATATATTTCGTACAATACTCCCAACGACTTACAATCTTTTACTCTTAAATTCGAACCAAGTTAACGAAACAATTAAATGAAAAGAAGAACCACGTTTAATACAAGCGATTAATTTTATTTATATAAATATCGTGTTCATATACAGATTACATTAGTTCTATTATGGAATAACTGTCGCCGTCATAATTGCAGTTATAACACTTTGTACTAAATTGGCCGCTTCCGTGGCAAGCTTCGTTCCCATAAAAATAAAAGGGCAATTGCGAATTGCCGACCCATAAACACTCAGAATCGTTTGTATCAACGTGTTGATCGCCGCAGCTGGATCACTACTCATGAAAGCTCGCTGAAGGGCATTTTGGATTCCCAATGTAACATCTCCCGGTGTGTTAAGAGCTTGGGCAAGATGCTTCCGAGCATGATATACAGCAAAATCCAGGCCAGGAAAGAATTTGTGTATACTCGGGAGCGGAGATAGCGGCAGTACTATTACGTTTGTGGCATTCGTGATGTTGCGTGACAGTAATAAAGCTGTTATGTTTGGAACGGGAATTATATTGGCCAGGTTACCGAAAGAATACGCAATTTTATTGTGTCCGGGGAAGAAAAATTGCGCAGGTCGTGAATCATTGATAAGTCTGGTAAACATAGAAATGTCGGCGTCTTCGGTAAATTCGTCGTTGACCGTAGGTTCCGGCGTAGAATAACTGGGGACATTTATCCCCGGTATCCTGGGGAACGTCAGTTTACCTTGGGCCTCGACCTAAAAGTATCAAACAATTGTCGAATGAATTGCCAACCTCATCTCACCAATTATGTCAGTAGTATAAATTTTACACCATTTTACAAATTTTACACCACACGAAATTGTATATTTTCAAATCGTTAGTGTCTTAAAGAAAGTCACCTGTATTATTAATTTGTTTCTATTGATGTAGAACGAAGAAATAAGTGAAATTAAAATCTTTACAATTTCGTGGTAATTCGAATTGCTTAAAATAATGCTGACTTCGAACGAAAGTACCTAAAGCTTTTTGATTTACAATTCGCTGCGGCGAACCTATATTGTTGTTTGTGTCTTCAATCAAAAGAAACAGAAACTTACCGCATTTGCGTCCAGACTGGCCAAACCACTGATTGAAACAGCCGTGGCAGAAGCCACGAAGACCAAGAAACACAGCGAGATTTTGGAAAACATTTGTTCTAACTAATTCGAAAACTATGCTTGCACTACGCGAAATTTTTGCAACGATATATATATATAAGCGTGCGCGTAAATGACTTTTTATTATTTCCCGCAAATTTGTAACGGAGGAAAAACATCTGTGCCATTAAACGCACATTATAAAGAAACGCATTCATTAATATGATAATTATTTCATTCCGCCTCTTACGTGCACTTTTATTTATTTAACGTGCCATTTGTTTGACAATGACTGACAATGTGCAAAACATTATAAATTACGAATACTAGCGTACATGCATTTTTAAATGACTAACGGGTATTCATCGTTTTTTAAAACAAAAGTTTAATGTACAACAAATTTCAAGTGGACTTTGTATTTTAATAAAAAATTGATCTGGTTATGGATTGATCAAGAAAGGTGTTTGATTCTGGAATATAAAATTGTATTTATGTGGAAGTATGTTAATATTAAAATTAATTCGGATAGGACAATAGCGTAATTGATTTTCACGTTATGACACAACCGGTAATATTATTCAACTAATTAATTATTCTATTATTATCAATTCCAATAAGCCATTTGCATAAATTGTAAATAAACGGACCATTTTTTCTGAAAACATTGTTTTTTTGGTATATCAATACCAATCTCTATATTTATGTTGATTTTAAATTTTAGAAATTATGAATAATACCTATCCCTTAGTTTAAAAATTGATTTATATATTTTCGTATTATAAGCAAATCAAGTCAAAACGAACAGGAAGGTTCTATATGGAATCGTGGAACCTTTTCGTTGGTTAAAATAATAGAGTGAGTTAGTCTCAACCAGACGAAATATGAAGTTTCAACGTATTTTCATGTGCTATCAACTTTATGGATAAGCGTTCCTATGATTTCACACATTCGAAATTGGTATATTGATAATATACCAATCCACGAGGTGACAATTCACTTATATAATAATCAAAATAACGTAACTTTAATTGCACCATATTGAGGAAACAAAGTGTTTTTAATTGACGAATTTTATATTAAAGTATTGTATTATTGTTTTCAATTTTATTATTATTAATATAATTTAAATTTTGAAACGAAGTTATTAAACGCGTTCTATAGCTACATTACAAGCTATAGGTAATTATTCAATTTCCAATTATTCGTTTACTTATTTCAATTGAACTTAAGATTAAATCTTATTACAACTTTCTATAAGTAACGAATGACATATCTATATATCGTTGCAGACTATAGATGATGAAGCATCGTTCAGGTATATGAGGGTGCCTAGCTGATTCAGCTACACTCAGTCAAGCGAAACACCCTCTCGAGACGATTCGATGCTGGCTACGTTCGATTCTAAAAATGACTTTGATTCGTGATAAAATTTTATATAAATCAACATTATGTTTCCGTATTTACTAATACGCATCTAATAACTAGGCCCAATACGTATGTAATAAATAATTATGCATGTAGTAAATATATAAATAAAATCACTATTATTTTTATACGATCCTCTTAATAAATTACACACAAAATAATAGGTCTATACATTTGATAAAGTTGCAAATCATACACATTATTTTAGGATATAAAAAATTAAAATAAGTATATAAACAAACGATAAAATGTAAATAATTTAGACAATAAAACTTGTTAATAATAAATCTTAATATCTAAGCTTTAATGATGTACAATGATAACATTATTGACAAGACTACGCTATCCGCGTAGTGTGATTGTAAACAGTCATGTATTTGTTATTATATGAAAATCAAACTGTATTTTTCACTTTCGCTTTTTTTCCTTTTTGGAGAATTATTCGAATACAAAGTGCATTAAATAGATAACATAATTATGTTCGTATGATTTTATATATTATTTCATTTATTAATTGATTTTTACTTAGATATATATTTCATATAAATTTAATAATATATGTATTGTTCATATTTGGTAACCACTTGTATTCACATTTCTTACTGTTGCATTATTGCATATCTTATAGCATTGATTCCACTAAATAATTTTAGCAGTACACAACTCTGTTTATCAAGTGCATATTTAATAAGTCTAGTTGAGCAAATCGATTTATACTTTGTAAGTATATTTATATAAGATATAAGTATATATTTTTCTGTGATAAATATGCTTTTATAATCAAATTAACGTCACCTTGTTAATATTAAATTGAATAAAGTATTTACTTAAATGTTATTATAAACATTTAATCTAGGAGTACGAATATAATATTGTTTTATATAAAAAATAAATTGAATTTTATTTAAATGTATTTCAATGAAATCACAAATTTTTGTATTACAAACATATTCAAAAGTATATTCATTATAAAAAATCTTCATTGTTATCGAGTATCGATCGAACGTAGGCATATCAAATTAATTTAACAATCAAAGTAAAAAATGTGAATTTTTGAATAGGAACTTATAGAAAATTCATTTCAAAAATAATATTTATTGTATTTACAAATTAACGTCTGTATATATTTATTAATTATAAAGATGTATTTTTCGACCAATTTAACAGACAATTTCTATCATGTATTATGATAGCCACTGATTGTGGTTTTTTTATAAGGAACACTTATGTGTGTCTCCTCTATTAGCACAAATGAGTGCTCTATAAAATTTAAAATAAAAAAAAATGTTTATTTATTGTATTTATATGTCTATTAGCAAAGTGTATCAAAT
>JABFQC010007113.1:0-10293 GCA_022817085.1 Psilanteris sp. ZL-2020
AGATGTGCGTGTCGTGGGGGCTGAGAGATGTGTGTAAGAGAGAGACATTCAGGGGGAGAGAGGGGGGGAGGGCGACCCGAGGGAGGTGTTATGTCTGTGGGCAACAAAAAATATTTTGCACACTCAGCTAGAGAGAGCGAGAGAGTGGGAGAGTCACACAAAACACAGAGAGTATATATATATATATATATATATATATATATATATATATATATATATATATATATATACATATTATAGATTTAAAAACTTTCAATAAATAAATTATAATTTTGCAATAAGGAAGTCTATTATAAGCTATACTCTTATTTTAATAAAATATGGATATAATAATAATAATAATATTTGTAATAACTGCTTGTAAAACTTATTTATACATACATTATAAACTATATATAAATTGAATTTTTGTTTAATTTTAGAAGTTAAAGCTATTTAATTTTAATAAAAATGTATTAAAATTGTTTGTAGTGATAAGTTGGCAGGTTCAAATAACAGAAATATTTTAAAATTAATATAATATACAGTAGTACCTGCATCGAGTTTATGTATCAAAGCTAAAATAATAATATTAATGCGCCTATAAATGGTTAATTTTGTAAACAACGTTTCTTTGAAAAAATTTGGTGTATTAATAAATTATTGTTTTGAAAAAGGAATGTAATGTTAATTTTAGTAAAATAATTTTTAATTAAATATTGCAGATGGTATTAAACACATATTATTAACATTAAATTACTTTATTTTGTTTTACTTTAATACAAATTGCAATACTTAAATCTAATCATTAGGATATATACGTTATGCAATTTATGAAAACTATTCATTGAAATTTATATATTCCACTAAAATGTTTTCAAGTTTGGTTAAAAAATGTTGTTAGTGTATTGTAATTACTCGATGTAGGTCCTACTGTACCTTGTACATATTTTGCACCATTTCAACACCCAATGTTTTTGCAAGGTCTTGTTCGTTTCCAGCACTAATTTTAACAACTGATCCATCCGCTGTTCTAACATCCATCATATGACCTCCTGGTTTCAAATCTGGAACTTGGAATCTAAAATATTAAAAATATTTATAAAAATATAATCTTTATATAATATTAATTATTGAATTAATTCATAATCTGAACATTAGTAGATTATGATCTATATAGTTACCAGTTATAGCTTCTTATTGTGAATAATGTATAACTCCATATTACATAGTCTGTTGCAACAATTTACTAAATAGTTTAAAATTAAATTAAAATGTTAAAGAGAATGTTCTAGGATGTAGTTAACTGAAAATGTATTATTAAATGTCATTTTATTTATAATTAAGTATAAAATGTATATCTAGAAATTCATTAAAATTGGACTTAAATCAGAATAAGTATGATCAAAAATCTACATCTTGTTAGCAATATGATATTTTTATTAATTTCTAATTATATAGAATAATATTTCATTTTCTCCTCCATAAAAAATATTATATAATTCTGATTATTTTATATTTATATTGTAAAAAATAATCAAAGTAATTTTATTTCCACTATGATATTCATTGAGAATGAAGAAAGAAAATTATAGATTAGAAAAAGTAAAGCTTTTATTAAAGTTAAATTCAGAATTTTCATAATACAAACCGCACTGAAATATTTATTAATATGTTATCAATAAGTAAATTAAAATTTAATTTATAATAAAAAATTACCTTCGTCTTCGACCTGGAAGTGGTCATGCAATGGTTTTTTTGATTTACGAACTACCATAACTGAGTGAAGTTTTTCTTGATAAACAAATAAATTTAAAAAATGCGCTCCTAATCTTGGGATATTATAATCAACTCTTTCCAATGTTCAAGTTATAGTAAATATTTAAATTTTTAGAAATTATTTTTGTTTATATCATTGATTAAAAATAGTCATTTTTTATATGCAATATAACAAAAGCATAAACTACATATCATATAAATAGCAACAATTTTTTTTACTACATTTTATATACATTAAATATATACATCCGAATATTCATATATTGTTATTGTACTATAACAATGAAGTTAATGAAAAGGGAAAAGAAATATGCATGCAATGACTATAAAAATAGTATATTACAGCCGAGGGCACCGCCGCGCCCGAAGCTCTGTATACTATTTTACGCAACTGTCAAATGTGACGAAAGTGGAACTATTTGGAATCTTATGGTGAAAGTATATAGATTATAATCGGAATGTTCTATATATGAATCTCTCAATACTCACACTGATTTTGATCTGACACTTCATCATACATTCTATATCTATACATGAAAGTATGATTGCAGAATTATATTCCTTTTATACTTATTTATAGACTATTCATTTGCTATTTGATGGGTACTTGATACTCGATATCGATATGTTCGATTTAATTCGAAGTCTTGATATTATTGTATTATAATTATTAAATTTACTATTGTCTTCGTAATGCTGTATCTCTGATTTACTTACTATTATTTTTTTACACTTATATCTATTTATTATTATATCACATTGTTTTACTTATATATTTTATCTTCTCATTGCCATTAACCTAATACTTATATAAATATATATATATATAATAAATAAAGAATATATTCGGAACGAATGACGAAGGTAATTACTTTCGCTACGAGATTCCAAATAGTTCCACTTTTGTCTGCTGTGATAGTTACGTAAAAACCCATACACGACATGAAGTAATCGTACTCATCTGTAGATGGTTAAATGCAATGTTGATGTTATAAAAAACGTTGCATTCAACGTAAATAACATATCGTAGCAGTATAGTATACAATCGAATGTCGCATAAAGTATGTTGAATTATTGTTTACAAAAAGTTCACATGTAAGGTTTACTAAGCATTATTGCAAATAGTTTTATTAGATACAAGCACCAATACCTGGAAAACAGCAAGCTCACTGATCTAATAAAATTAGTTGTACTATAATTTATTCTAAGACTGTTCTAAACATAATTGAATACCCTGTGTGACTTTTATAATAAAATTTTATTTATTATGTGTTTAATGATTTTTTTTAAATGATTTGTTTACAATATTGCAGAAACTTAATAATAACTTAATAATAATGTAAAATTAATATATTTGAACAAACTATTTCAGAAATTATACAATTTTCTTAAAATATAAAAAAAATTATATACATATATAATATATAAACATTTAAAAAATCGTTACAATTAATTACAATTACAAACAGTTTTACATAAAATGAGTAATAAAAAGATTAAAATACATACACATATTATTGAAATTAATTAATTTATTTAATATTGAATTTTTATTTTTGGATTTATTATGCATTAATAATGCAATAAATACTAAAATATTTATTTATTAAGAAAATATTTTAATAATAAATTATGTCATACAGCGTATTGAATTACATTTAGAACAGTCTTAAAATAAATTATAATGATACTAATTTTATTAGATCAGTGAGCTTGTCATTTTCCAGGTTACGGTTGAAAAATACGTTGAAATAACGCTTATTAAATGTTATATGTTAACTTTTTCTATACAATAATTTAACATAATTTTACATGACATTCGATGGTATACTATACAGCTATGATGTTATTTACGTTGAATGCAACGTTTTCTATATAAAATAATCAACGTTGCATTTAACCATCTATAGATGATTACAATTAGTTCATGCCATGAATGGGAATCATTGCAAAATAAACTAATTTATATCCATTATACACAATCATAACAAAATTAAAATATATGCAAATTTTTACAAAATTTTATTGATTACAGTGCCATATATGATTAATTATAACTTAAATAAGAATAACTTTTTAAATTAATCATACATATTTTATTATAAACAATCATAATCTGTAATAAAATCTAGGTATAAATGAAAGATTATAAGTATGATGCTATAACACTTTTGTTTGTACAGTATTATAAAATATGTATTTTATATAATTTAAGTATTGAAACCAATTTTTTATAATGGAAGATTTGTATATAATAAATTATATTTTTCAAATTAAAGTAGTATAGTTAGTCGACTTGTTTTTTTATCATCTCGAAAGCGACTCTATACTCCATTTATTTATTTAGTTATTTATTCCACAGGATATGCCCTTTTTATAATTATTACAAAAACATTGTTAAATGTGACAGAACTAGTATTATAGTATGCATGCAGATTTCAAAGTTTATAAATAATATTAGGATAACAATTCTACTCTAACAAGGACAACAATTTCCTCCTTGATGAAAATAATTCCGAACAGTCTCTAAATTTCCCATTAGCAAGTCGCAAAGCTCTCTTAATTAAATCACTTTTCTGTAAGTTTGTTTTATAATGTTTGTACAGACCCCCCTGTATCTCAGAGTTTAATAAAAATGCTTGAATACAATAAATATTAAACAATGACAATGAACATCCAGTTTTAAATAAATAACTTCTCAAATAGCAGTATTGGACAGGTTCCACATGTCGGATCTCACCAACAGTTTAAGGAGCCCAACTACAAGTTGCATATGCCAAGATATGACTTGGACTCTACCAAACGCTTTGGAAAAATCAGTATAGATTACATCAATTTGGTTATTGACATCTATTTGACAAAAAATGTACCTATTAAAGCTATATACCTATTAAAGCCAAGTATGTGGTCGTTGATCTCCGTCTTGAAAAACAATGTTGATCCTTGAAATGAAGGGTTCAAATTTGATGGTTAACTTTTTTGTGATAAGTTTTTCTAACAGCTTGGGTAGGGTGTTGTTTAATATAGTTACCAGTCTATAATTTTCAATCAGTTTTCTCTGACCAGTTTTAAATATTGAATGGACAATTCCTATTTTTCATATTGTTGGAAATCTACACAAAGACATCGATTTATCAAATAGACACCAAATAAGATAAGAGATAGAGTAGACAGTTTTCTTCTAGTAAGTGTTTGGTATGAGGTCCAAACCAAGACTTCCACTGTTACCTAGGCTCATCAACACATCAAAGACCTCGGAATGCTCAATCTCAATGTCATCCAAACCCTGTTCATCAAAGTGTCCACAATCAGTACCAAGATCATCCTCGACTTCCCATTCAACATACATAGATCGGAAAAAAGAGGCAAATGCATTCGCAATATTATCATCACCACGAAGTATAAGATCACTATAAAACATCGCATCTGGAATACCCTTGTGTTTCCTTAAAACAGTATAAATAATAAGAGAAGGATTACAATACGAGCATTAAATTATGACATTTTCCGAGTCTACTCATGGTAAGGTAAATAATACCCCCCCCCTTCCGTAATGATTTCTTGGCAGCAATGAAAAAACTACCTCCTCTTTTTTTGTCGTGATCAATGCGGAAAATGTACTCAAACAAACCAAACTCGGCATCATCTATTCTGTCATGTAGCCACGTCTCAGTCAACGAGATAATATCAAAATCAGAAAAAAAGTCAGTATGAATTCTCTGAGGATTAAGTTCGTACAGGTAACCCGGACATTCTAATAAAATACATGAATAGGTACAGCATTGTTTAACAGCGATATTTTAGATACACTCAATCCTTTTTTGCCATAACAATTCTAGGAGTGCCTTCAATAAATTTAAAATTTAAGTTTTTCTCCCCAGCTGCAATACGCACATCTAATTCTTTCCTCAAATTGTTTACAAATATGTTCTATGATGACGTCATTTCATTGGCAATCTTAAATTTTATGTTGTTGAATAATGATTTGTTTTTGTAAATGGCCACGACATCATTATATGAGTAGAAAAAGAGTCAAGTGGTCTTATTGACCGCTCAGAATGGGGGCTCATACGCAAAGCACGCCTCGCAGATAGTCAAAGTCATAAACAATAATGTTGCAAGAACGATGAACTCTCTTCTCTAGTTCAATCAATGCTTCACGCGTGGATGTGTCACCTTCTGGCAATATAGCTCTGCCATTAAGCTCAATAACTTCTGTCAGTTTATTTTCCAGTACTTGTAGCTTCTTTCCTCCAATGCAGCATTCTTCTATCTTAGTTGCTGTAGTTCTTCTTCAATCTTTTCAAGTGTAGTTTTTGAAGGATCAATACTATTATCTATTTTGTCAGATAGTCTGGTGTACATCGTCTGGAAGGTTCTGTCAACATCTAACCCTTTCTGGGTAATAAAAGATTTATCTAGTTTACTAGCATAAATTTTCTGTTTCGGAAATGGAGGTGCTTCTGCTTTCCTCTTACCACAACAAGTCCTAAACCCACCTCTATTTCTCACCGGTATCTGACTCGCACATGTTGAATGATAACACGTTTTGCAAGTCTTGCAATGAATGCCCGAATCACTTTCAAGTATTATTAGTTTACATAAGTAACAAGTCGACTTCGATGCCATAATAAATTTTCAATATTTTATAATCAATACAATTTAAATTACGAAAGAGTTAATTATAATAGTAAGATAAAAATACAAATTACAGTTTCTGCTCATCAAATTAATAACGTCTAAATTCAAAATTTTTACGCATGCAGCACACACCAATAATCGTTAAAATTCGATAAATACAAAATCGTCAGTTTAATTAAAATAAAAACAAAAAGAATTGTTACAAAATTTGAATTATTTATTTATATATCATTATAAAATAGTATTTTTCATATAAATGTTTGATATTTATTATTACTTCAGTTTTTTTATCACTTTTGTGTTATATTGCCTTAATATCAATTTATTGATAAAATTTGTCTAAGTTCGAATTTGTGAATTTTCAACATGTGAAACTTCACACACACCTTAAAATTGTATATTATGAAAATCGACAATGATATAAATCATATGTAAAGTAATATAGATAATTTTTATAGATAGTATACTAAAAACAATTTATATTTAAATACTTTTTAATGCAAAATAATAAATAATAATAATACAAGATTAAAAATATACCTAACCATTTATATTGTATAAATGGTGAAATACTTTAAAGAATGAAAATATTACTAAGAGATCTAATCAACTTCTAAGATTTTTACAAAGAACACATAATAATTTTTATTCAATTAATGCTTTAAAAATTCAGTATCAAAGTTTCTTCTACACTTTATCGTTTATTATGATATCAAAGTATAAAGAGATTTACAAACAAATAGTGCTGAAATAAATTAAGCTATAATGGAGTTTTTTTATTTACATTTTATAATATATATCCTAGAACAATCTTAAAGGGATATAGCAATATTGTTGATAAAATGATAAAAATTAAAAAAATAGCTTACTGCGTCATGTTCAATTGGCGTATTTCCTTCTCTTTTTCTGGCTTCTCAGCACCATTTTGTCCAGGATTGTTCGTTCCTGAATTAGAGTTCGCCATATTCACCGCAATAGACTGCTGTTGTTGTTGCTGCATGAGGCTTTGCTGCAAGTCCTGAGGTGCCTGCAACTGAATATCGCATTGTACCTGACAATGCACCTGATTTTCATTACAACGTTCAGTTGTACAACTGCCTGTTTCAGCTTTTACTTTATCATCTCGTTGCGAATTCTGATTTGGTGCTGACTGTCCGCTTCCCTGTGCATTCTGGTGATTTTGCATCTGATGGTGTGACTGCTGAGGCTGATTCTGTTGTAATTGCTGTTGTTGTTGCTGTGATTGCATCTGCTGCTGCATTTGAGCATGAGCTGCTTGTAAATGACTCACACTCGCTGATATGTGACTCCCATCCAGACTTAATCCCGGTATTGATACAGGAATCTAAGATTATATATAGCACGAATGTAAGATTATAATATTTATAATATTTAAAGATTGTTAAGGTACTACTTGCATGATAATAACGTTAAAATTTTGAATCATTTATTAGTTGTTTATGTACATAATTTATAAATACACTATAATAAAAGCTATATATATTTTTTTTAAAAAAGTTAATTTTAACATATTACAGGCATTAGACAATGAAATAATGTTTTATAACGATTTTTATTCAATGTCAAAAATTACATCGCATATAACAATCAATTTATCTATTAGTGACATTTCGATCCTTGGTTGGATCATTTTCAAGCT
Organism: Psilanteris sp. ZL-2020; assembly: GCA_022817085.1. Classification (NCBI taxonomy): domain Eukaryota; kingdom Metazoa; phylum Arthropoda; class Insecta; order Hymenoptera; family Scelionidae; genus Psilanteris; species Psilanteris sp. ZL-2020. The sequence goes on from JABFQC010007113.1 coordinate 8,060, forward strand.
ATTAATTAAAAACAAAAAATGTATTTATTTAACCAATACAGTAATAAAATTAGTTATTATATATATTAATTGTAGTGTAACATTTGTTAACAATTCAACATACCTTATTGCTAAGTAAAATAGTTTGAAATATGTATTCATTTTCATTTCACCAAAAATTTTGACTTTTTTGTTTTTATAAATAGCTTGAAAATGATCCAAACCAAGGATCGAAACGTTGCTAATAAATAAATTGATTGTTATATGCGATGTAATTTTTGCCATTGAATAAAAATCATTATAAAACATTATTTCATTGTCTAATGTCTGTAATATGTTAAAATTAACTTCAAATAATAAAAAAAAGCTAGATATATTTCCAAAAAATTATGAATTTATTATTACTAATTCAATCTGTACCTGCCATTCAAACCAGAGATTTTATCATTTGGAAGAATGTTATTTAATGAAAAATGTTTATTTATTAAAGTTGTAACAGAATTCATTTTCAAAGTAATACAAAAATTAGTTCAGTTAGAACATCAACTATTTATTATTAAACATTAAAATATATACTGTAAAATATTCTCCCATTATTAAACAATGTACTAAATCATTTACATAAAATATATATATTATTTAATAATTCTATATTATAACACACTAACTCCGTTCCATTTGGCTTGAAAAACCGCCTCAACATGATACATTAAACGTTGAGATTCACTTAAAATAATTTAATCTTTTTAAAATGATTACGCTTATGTGGGCAATCGTTTGTGCACATTTTACTTTTATTCTTTTATTATAAAAAAACTAAACAGATCATTACTTTGAACTTTGGATACCTTATGGCATCTGATTCAGTCTATACACTAAGCCAATATCTAACTCAGCGCCACACTGCGGATTTTCGGGGTATATGTGACAACACTGAAATCGAATTTCGCGTCAAACTTTAAATGTTAAACGAAAGTTATTTATTTTAATGAAATGAAAATCATGTCCAATTATATTATTTCAAAATTATATTATGAATTAAAATTATCAATGTTATTTGATAATTATCAATATTTATTTATTTATTTATTTTAAATCTACGGACTAAAAGTCCATTATGTACATAATATATAAAATAAAATTATAATATAAAGTATAACAGATCATGTTTACAGTATATCACAATCAATTTCTATAATATTCTTTTTCAACAATCATAAATATTTTCATTTATATATGTTATTAAATCTTTAAATTTTATATAAAACAAATCAATATCAATATCTAGATCATTTATCATTTTACTAATCCTATTAATGTCCTATAAATCCTATTATGGCATACTAATCCTATGTAAGCATCCAAATCCAAAATAAGTATCCTATATACAAATATAATATAAAAATAAAATAAAAACTATACAAATACATTATTTTCATCATACAACAGCTGAAATTCGAACTAGCATCTCAAATTTAAAAAACTGAACCCTAGTCAATAAGCTACCACCAATTATAATATTTATGTCTTAAAAGATTCATTACGGCTTATTCAGACACTAAAAACACGTTTGCGACTTTGTTACTATAAGTGTCAAATTGGTAACTGTAATTTGATCAAGTATACAATTATTGAATTTTATAATAATACAATAATGTAATAAATATTTTATGATCATAATAAAGATTAACGTCTATATATATATTTATATATAGTTATTTATGTTAAACATTAACGACCAGTTTGACATACATATAATTAATAAAAACTATTATTTCATTTTTAATAACTTGTCAATTTATTATGATAATTTGATGGTTTGATCCAAATGTATACTTTCTTTAGAAAATTGGGTTTAGTTTGCTGTAAATATATATAATTTTCCAAAATGTAGTAAAAACTATTATATTTCTTCATCAGCAAGTTACATTGCACACAAAAAACATAACACAACACAACAAACTAAATCTAATTTTTTGAAGAAGGTCCACATTTGGATCAAAACGTCAAATTATCATAATACGTTGACAAGGTATTAAAAATGAAATAATTATTTTAATATCTTAAATGTCTGTCGAATTGGTCGTTAATGTTTAACATAATAAATATCTTTTTATGATATATTTACGTTGAATACGTTATGCTTTTTATCAATTAAACAAAGACTAATTTTAAATGTTGTGTTGTTTATTTATAAATGTTTAAATCACTTGACTCCGAACTATTTATTTAAATGTATAATGACATATAATATT
>JABFQC010007114.1:0-10292 GCA_022817085.1 Psilanteris sp. ZL-2020
GTATACTTGTACTATGAAAACGAACTGGTACAAGATTTCACACTTGTCAGAGTAAGCAATTTTGTCGTAAAGTTAAAGTCAGTTATACAGATTCACATGCGCATATGCAATCATGCAGCTGCCTTTGAAGAATACGTTTACCTAAGATCGCAGGTGCAGTTACTAAAATAATGTCAACCTTTCAATCGATCTGATACTGTCGTTGCATTTGAGCATTTATTATTCATCATCGGAAACGCACAGTGCACGTAAAAAGGAAAGTCGTAACGCACAAAAATGCTACAAATGTTTCAGTCTTAGCCGTTGTTTGATACTTCAAGCGCCAGATGCAACTTTTTTGAGCTCGGGTTACTCGTTACACGACTCTGAATCGACATTGCACAACGATCGTAACGTCTCAATTAACTTTATATTGATTAACGATATTTATTTTTGTACAAAAAGTTATATCGACATGGTTATGCTGGTGACAACATATTATATTTAACGAAAAACATTTCATACCATTTACGGGCTTTCCTACAGATCTTACATTTGTCGCTTGAAAGTTTACGTATATAATTTCATATTTTCTTATCTGCTGATTGATTGTCATCGTTTAAATAAAACAAAACTTGTTTGTAGCATACGATATACGTATATGAAGTGCATTTATATGTATAGAAATTTATTTGTCAAACACCAGCTTTTTGCACTCTGCGAAATAACGGAAATATTTCTCCGCGGACATATTTGGGCGAACGTGAATTCTATATGCGAGTTTAAATATATTTTTCAATCATCTAAAATTTTAATTAATGCAATTTGAGACTTTCACTTGTGTTGCAAATTGGAGCAATTTTTAAATTTAAGTTTTTAAAATTAACAGCCTCTTTTAAATGTATAAAACCGTGTCTAAATTGAGTTTATCTTGACAATTACGTAATTATTAAATTAAGCATTAATTGTAAATTGTTTTCAATTCTTATTTTAAAACGTTAAACATTAAAAATTAAAAATTTTATTTTCATTATTTTGATCTGTTGACGAAATATCTCTATTTTATTCTGACAACACAGTAATGTTTAAATAATCTTATTATTAGTTTTTGTACTTTATTTTTATTTTTTTTCCGTTATTTAAACAAAATTGAAAGTTCAAAATAGGGTGTTAATATGAGTATTGTAAAAATATTCTCCGAAAGGAATACATTATATATGTGATTACTTAAATATTATTAGCTTTGAATTTTATTAATCAATCAGAAAACATTTAATTACTATTATAATGTATACAATATTTATTTTTAATAATTGGAATAATGGTATGCAATATTTTTTTCTGGAGTTATACAAATTTGTCAGGTTCATACAATGTTTGAATCATATATATATACTGAAAATATTTATATTATAAATGAAATTTGGTACAGAGTCGCTCTTTGGTACGGAGTAAATTTAATTTTTGTGCCGAATGCGTCAAATAACAAGACAATTTATAATATACAATAATATGTATATAATATCTGATATTTTGCAAAATACGTGTACCAAACGTTGACTGTCAATTCTCGGTACAATATTTTCTACGGTGCCTGCAGGAGAAAAGGTTTCGGATTGCGCGTCCAATCCTTCTTTTCTGTGAGAATTTTGTTCTAAAACAAACGTAAATTCTCACATATTATTCTAGGTATATTGCCCTGTGTCAAGTGCCCTCTAACAACTATAAATTGGGCAACAAAAAGCAGTTGGGTCTGTTAAGACAAAGGAACGAAGAAAGTCCCGAGTATAATCGTCGGTGCAGTGGCACTGGCTCTCATACCCCGCGGCATATCACGGTGCTATAAAGTCATAACACGAATCTCTCCTCGTCTACCCGGCGTATCGCCGTCTTTTTTCGTCATCGGGAAAGAACTCTCCTGGCTGTCTTATGGCCCTCGTGCTTCTCTCCATAATGTGAAATCCCGCGGCATAATACGAGGCTAGCGTGTGCGCTGCCGTGGCAGATGCAGCGCCGCTCAACTTTACAAGACTCGGCTGTATAACAACGGCCTTATATCATTTGCCGAGAATTATGAGATCCGGCGATCTTTTCCAACCCAACATCCTCGTTGAGTATATATCTGAATAAATAAGAAGACGAGAGTTATTGTTTATCCGCGGATTATTTCTTTCATCTCGTTCGAATCAAGGAATTTCTGGTTTTGTGATCTACGGCTCTGACTGCCAGGAATGCGAAAAAACGCATTTGACAATAAACTCGCCGGAATTGACTTATGTGATTCGCTCGCGGAGGGTATTGTATTATGAGATTTCATTTCGTATTATTTGCCAGGCGTGGAACTAGTTTTCTATTACAATTTTTAACGCAGTTCTCACTTCACTCAATACAATGCACGTGTATCGCTGTTACTGCCGTACTTTTCATTGTATTACGTGTATTTGTGATTTTTAATACAAAATGGGAAAGTTTGATTCTTCCTGTTTCTAATTGTTTTATAGATTGTATTAGTTAAGATTAATGTAAACTAATGTTTTAATTAAGGCGTTTGTGCTGTCACGTCATAAGTCAAGTTAAATATCATTCTCAAAATATCCTTATAAAATATTCAAATTATTTAAATTCCTCGACTAATATAACTAAATAAATAGTTACTGTAGAAATAAAATTATTCATATTTTATCATATATGTTAATTTTTTTATGTAATTAATTTATCATTTGTCTCCGGTTATAATTATAATAATTGACATAGAAATAGAAGAGATAACTTTAATTAACAATTTGTATATAGAGGCTATAGATAGACAGTTATTATTTTTAATCTTTAATATTTATCTATTTTAATAGCTTAATCGCTATTTTCTGCACAAAATTGTATGTTATTTAACATCATAAGATGTTTTTCTTATTCTCACCTATAGACTCCATATTATTTAGGCCAACTTTGAATCAAAATATCTCAGTTGTGGTACAGAACTTCAATGGTACCACATAATCGATTATATTATCAACAGTAAATATATAAATTTAAACAAAATTTTGTATATTGGTACATACCTTTTAATTATTATTTATACATTAGTTAGTATATGTAAATTTAATAATTTTATTTGTACACATGTATTTCAGTATTTCATTACTTTAGGAATCGTGTACGAAAATGTTTACTTTCTAATTCTTTTTGTATAAATAATTTGATATAAAATAACTAATTTTGGTTTGATTTAAATATAAAGTAAGGTTCAGTTTACCCAACAAATTATTGTTTCTATCAAACAATTATAAATGACAACAAAAATGAATAATTTTCTTTTTAATTATAATTTTATTTCAAGCATCTATTGTGTGCTATTTGTATTATAATTCCGTTTGATTTTCAAATGAAAGTGACAGAGCATAATATATTTGTTCAATAAAACAATTCTATACGAATATAAACAGATATAATATACAATCACTTATATAATTATTTCATTGTTTTTAACGAAAGATACCATATTCCTTTTTTTGTCGAAAATATTTATAAATACAATCAATCAAAAATATGTAAATTGGAATTGAATTATAAGTCATTTCATTTAAACGAAATTTATTCTATAATAACAAGATTGCACTTCATCTATTCAGTTACGCTATGTAATAAAACTGTAACGGAACGCACGTCGAAACATTGTAAAGTATTATAAAATTACGGTGTTGTTTAAGCATTCAAACTTGACGCTGCGTATTTATAAATGGTCTTTTGGTTTTGTATATAATATATATGTTTTTAAAATATACTATTCTTACGGTATCGTATAAACAAAATATACTTTATTACGGTCATCCCTTACATAAAATAGTTTTATATTGTATTAAAAATTCTCATTATAAATAACACCTGTTCAGTAATTAGCAATATACCAATAATATTTTCTAGCGAAAAAAAACGTTATATTACATTTATACGCAGTAACAGATAAAAAATATCGGTGTAAGATGATTCCAGGAAAATAAACTTTTTATTAACATTACCAAAGTGCCGCGATAAAAGAAATTCTCGCACTTTATTATATCTTTCAATAAAGATCCTTTTCCCATTTCGAAGTAACATATATTTTATTGTCATTTAACCTATTTCAAAAAAGGCTTTTGATGACATTAAATATCACTTTCTGATCAAAGAAACGTATTCGATGTTAACTACGTTCTTAATCAAAGGGGCCTTTGATACTTATTTTTAAACTGCTTTAATTTTGCCTAGTTCAAATTTTACAACGACTTTAAAATTTGTGTCAATGTATCTATTTTTTATGACGCGATACTTTTGTCGGGGGGAGAAGTGGGGGTGGAAGGATATAAAATTTTCTCGAGAAGAAGCAGGCAGATGTGAATAATTTATTGTTTTACGGAGTAAAAACTTTGGTTTATTTTGCGCCGAAAGTTGATAAATATATATACACGCGTGGTAAATGCGAGCATTCTCCATCGCGCAATAAGGATATTTTCCGTTTAGACGAGTTAAAATCGCCGCAAGAACGCGCAGTTTCTATAATTATCAACGACCGTTCCATCTCACGTGTTTAAAAAAATTATACAATCTCTCATATAACAGTACGCATTCCCCTTTACATCGTCCAATTCGTTTACAATTATCTTCGATTATAAATGTTTTTTTCACATAATTGCGTATAATCGTTCGAGATTGCGCACACCGTGATACAATCACGCGCGCTCATTATGATTCATTATCTCGCAGACTCGCATACAAACCCCATTGTAAATGACCATATATAAATTTGTTCCTCCGGAATATAACTAGCGATTATAACGAATTGTCATTAATTTTACGGCCCATGATTTTGTCGAACAATAAAAGTATAATATTCCTATAATCGTGTAACGCCAATCACTCTACTTAACTTTTTGCGCGGAACAAAACGATTCGAAAAAAGACCGCGCGAATTCATTACACGCAACAGGCTTTTATTATTCCGATTTAATAACGGCGCGCATTGTAAACCGCGCGACGCGCAATAATCAATGAAACGCGGTATCGCGTAACTCTCGTTCGAACAAACGATCCAAATCAAACGCCCCGCGTCCTCGCTCACCCCGACGGCCGGGTTTGCGCGCGCGCATAAGCCGCGGGACGTTACTTTTTCTCGCGATTTGGTTTGCGCTTTTTGCAAAATCGGCCGCTCGGGAACGGTACTTCGCTATGCACGAGTAATACCGTAACACGGCGCGCGTTTAATCCGCGCGCGTACATCGTTCGGCGGGCATCAATTTATAGCGGCTGCAACGTATCTTGCGCGGCACGGAACACGGTGCGCACGGCGCACGGATGACCCAGACTTCCGTTTTGTAACTCGCAGCATCGCGCGCGATCTCACAAAACCGGGGGCGCTCGTTCTCATGGCTCTCGGCATCAGACCCGATGACATGGTAATTTAGATGCGCCTGCGAAAGCGGCATTTTCGCTGTCTATGAGCGACCCGTTTGTAGTTGGCAACGCGCGCTCATCGCCGCGCAGTTATTTACATCGCGCCCGACAAGAAAGCGCTACTTCAAATTGTTTCCCTTCGCGTGGAAATTACCATTGCCGCTTGTCGTATTGATTTATTTTTCATCGCCGCGCATCCTCGTGTCGATAAATTTTGACGCCGCTCGTCGGCGAAATATTTGAATTGGTAATTTACACGGTTAGCGTTATGAGCAACTTGAAGCGTCGAGATGCGAGATGTACGCGGGCAGAAAAATGTTGCGCCAACATAACGACTCTTGTTGGATGTAGATGAGGAGGATCGACGTATGGGAAAAATGTGCGTTTTTTTTCAATCGAAGTTTAACGCAATTATCGGATCGGTTCGTTTTTTCGAATGATTTTCGACAAATGATTATCGTTTTCTTGGATGAGTGTGTAAATTTTTATATTACTATTTTAAACTGTAAAAACAAGTGTTCTGAAAGTTTTTTTCAAACGTTCCTATTTATTAAAGTGTTCTTTAATACTAATGTTTGTATACATCCAAATAGAACGTTTTAAACGTTTTTAAGAAATAACGCTTATAAGTGTTCCAAAAAGCTTCAAAAACGTTTTCTACGGAACACTTCTTTTTACAGTGTATTCCTCGTAGAATGATTGCATTAAGGGAAAACGTAATATAAAAATGTACACGACGAAAATATACTACATAACCCAGTCGCATTTTTAATGTGCGTCATAAAATAAACATATACAGCTTATGTTATTATAGATATAATTTGTCCATATCAACAATTTATATGAATTATTTTATGAAACGTAAATTGTAATTTTTTGTTCAGTGTATGCAATAATTGTTAATAATATATTGATCACATATTCAACAGCCGTTTTTAACAGTATTTATTATTCATATTTAACAATTATAACATACATTTCCTTTATAAAAATAGATGTAATAGTTCAACTAACTCGTAGAATGATACAAATCTGCATTTATCTTTGCACCAAGAGCAAATATAATATTAATTGATAAGAATTAATGAAATTACTGCGACTAATATGAGTAATGGCAAAAAATAAATTTGTTTAGGTCAAATAAAATAATTGATAAGACATTTCATAAGTATGAAATGTGTCATGAATAATTAAATTGACTGAGAAAAATAATCACGTTTATTATCTCTAATAATCATTTTATATTGAATAAATCTTTAATATTTTTATATATGTTTTTTCTCCCTGAAATATAAGTTTAATTGAGTATATTTTCTGCAAATACTTGACGCACGGAGAAAAATTATATTTAAAAAATCTCAATATAAATAGTAAAACTACACTAAGAAAAACAATGTTTAAGATAATATATCAAAACTGGACGATACGTGAAAATACAAGAAAAATTACTATATAATATAGTAAAATTGGCAATGCACATAATAATATATTCAAGTATATTTAGTAAATTTTAATATATATAATGTAGTAATTTTTCTTGTATTTTCACGTATCGTCCACTTTTGATATAATATATAGTAAATTGTTAAATATTTGTTTTCTCAGTGTAATAATTAATTCAATTTATGTAACATTTTTTATTATACGATATATTTATTTTAATCAGATTTGCAAAACTATCCTAGTTTTGCAAATCAAATATAATTTTATTTATATTGAGATTTTTTAAATATAATTTTTCTCCGTGCGCAAAACACGGGTCTTAAAAGACACTAATTTCTTAAATCAAACGCTATCACATTTCTTATACTAAACCACTCGGTATCCTTAATTTCTATTTGTATCCACACATGTAAGTTACATCGGTTACATTCCCGTTTTCAGAGTATAGATACAGTAAATGACCACGTATTTGATAAGCCACGAAAAAAGTTAATTACAAAACAAATTGTTTCATAATTAAACGCCGTTCAATTATCTGTTTGTTCGTGCGAGCAACGCACCAGGCAAGTTCATATTTATTTCAACGACGAGTTCATAAAAGGACGCGAACATAATGCCGTGTTGACGAAGTCTATTCGAAATAAAACTAATATCCGTGCGACAGTGGAACTCGGCTTTAATGGCTCTTAAAAGTGCCATAAAATATTCAAATTGATAACAAATTTATTTGAAGCCGCGGTCATAAAAAACATGCGCCGTCTGAAAAACGGGAAACAAAGCCGCGCCAGGCGTTTTTGAAATATCGCCGCACAACAAGCTTGAAGGACATATTGGTTGCAGTCGTTCAGGGGAGGGATTTTTATCCCGCGGTTGTCCGGCTCGAAAAATGCCGCACGTGAATTGCACTCGAAACGCGAAATCGCGGGAGAAGCACGCGCGCCCCAGCCACTCGGCCGATTGAACCGCCGGCGCGGATAACGCGCGCAGCGCGCGGCCGCAATTACAAAAATAGTATGAAGAATGATGTCCTCGCAGACAGGATCCATTTGCGCGCGCGTACATAATTCCAAGCCGTCGGGCTCGACACATAGCTCATCATTCCCGACGTAAGTAAAAAATACGCGCAAGACAGCCTGCGGTCTATAGTTGGCGTCTATTCATGCGCTTTCGCATTTCGCGCGCCGGACTCTCCCGGCGCGGCTTTATTTATTGAACGATTCCGTCGGGTTTATGAAATCTGTCGCGCAACCACGATCATAATAATAATCACGATCGCGCGCATAATGGCGATATTGATAACCTCGTGCCGGGAAAGGAGGCATTACCATAAATTTGAATGTCCGCGCGTGTGCCCCCACCTCCGCTGGACCCTTTATGGCTTACTTTATGGCGACGACTCAATTCGGCGCGGCAGTTGGTATTCCTGGGTGACTAATACATCGAGCGCGCCACGCTGCCCGTGATGAATCGTCATAAGGTCCGCGAGAGAAAGAGCCGCGGGACGCGCCCGGACCCACGGCGTCTTCGCCGTGGGTTGTCCGGCTCTAACTTACGCCGGATTACCGGCGCTATTTTATTCCGAGATTTGTTCCTTCGATTTTCGCGCTTTTTTTCGTCCTTTTGGCCTTCGCCCTCGCACGCAGCCTTTCAGGTCCGACGTTATGGCGAGCCCCGATTCTGCGCTGCGGAGTCAGCCACATGGCGTGACGGTTGTTGCGGCGGATTCGACCCAACCCAATTTTTGCGTAATATTGTGATCCGGGCTTCGCACTTTAAACCCTTGGGATGATGTATAGGCGTCTGAGTACAAATTAGTGGGTCAGTGAGTTTCACTTGTGTCGACCAATTCGCTGCAAAATCCAATTATTGTTTTATTATACTTCGTGGTTGTTGTTTGTGTTCTTATCAGCTTTTGCAAAAATCGTATTAGTTTAATTCATTTTTAATTCACGCTTCAATATATCAGTTGTACTGTTGCACGGTTATAGACGGCAGGCCAAGAACTTACGTGTGTCAAGTAAATATGTATTTAGTTTTTGTTATTTTTTTGTTTGATTGATAATAATGAAATGAGTTTTAAAATAAAAAAACTATCTAATAAAAAAGTTATAGAGTATAGCAAAATAGTCTTATTGCAAAATACTGCCATTTTATAGTATCGCGTGTCAGTATTGAATTTTAGAAAATATTTTATTATTTTATAAATAAGATTTTTTTTTTTAATTTTAAATGTGGTTGTCGTCCTGTTTAGTTATACATAAATAGTACAAGTGCAATTTTCATATGTATAATTTAGATAATAAAATATTGTGAATACGATGATTGATATAGTTGAAACAATTGAATGTAAAAGTCAAACACAAATTAATATAAATATTTACCATACTGAAGTTTTATTAAATTATATTTTTTGTTAGTCTTACTAACGATTTATTATTCGAGAAATTAGATAAATAAATATATTTTATTAAATATTAATTTATATTATATCATAAATATAATTAAATATTTTTATAATTACAACGTATTAATTATTTATTTATATATATATATTGTACTCAAAATTAAAATAAATATATAAAAATGATGTCTTGAATTGATCTTCTTTAATTTGGTGAAATTTCCATAAAACCGGTCGATATAGCTTGAATTTTTACGTTCCTTACTGAGTTATATCTCGTTTATAATACCCTTATCATGGATTTAAATTTCAACCCTGCATTTTATCCTTTTTATACTTTTCAGAAGAAAAGCATGTTTTTAAAATTAAAGCTGCATAATGTCAAAAATATACATGGTGTTCATTTTAGACATATTAATATGTTTAAATTATCGTTTAACATTGTTACATATTATTATATCCCAACTATACTGTCTTATACAATTTATAATTTATTTAAAAAATGTCATTAGACACGTCTTATCTTAAAAGTTAAAAAATTAAATAATATTTTTACACAACGTACGTTATCGATAAATATGCAGTTATCAATCATGATTTTAATTAAAATTTTTTTTATGACTGTTAGTATTGGGTACTAAGAATAACATACACTGAAAAAAGTTATCTTACAAATTTGACCAAACTAGATAATAACAGTAAGAAAAATGGATAAAAACGCAAATAATATGATAAATTATGAAGCTTCTAAAAATATGTCAAATATTACCAAACAAATGATAACAAACAATGATATCGTGTAATGTTTATTAATATTTTTGTTCACTTTTCCTATTGTTATTATCGACTTTAGTAAAATTTGTCAGATTATTATTCTAAGTGTACATAATCACTACATTATAGATAAAAAACAAAACAATTTCTTTTGGAATAAGATAATTAATATTAGTTAATGATTATTAGTTTTATATTGGATTTACACTGTTAAAGAAAGGTGTCTTATATGTCATGATTTTAAGACACGAAGTGACTTATTTAAGGC
>JABFQC010007115.1:0-10292 GCA_022817085.1 Psilanteris sp. ZL-2020
TTTGTTAATAAAACTATTATTTTTGTCTGAAACAATTAATAAATAGCTGAATGAACAATTTATATATTGTTAATATAATTCTAAAAGATAGTTGATGTATTTTTTAAATGTAGATGGTTTTACTATAAATACAATAAATTATTTGAATTTCTTTTAATAGTTCATTCAAATATATAGCTAGTTGAATTGAATTTAATATTTAATTCATATAAACATCGTATTTCAAGTTCATCTTAAATATATCTAAATTTCTTTAATTTAGTTCAATAGCTATTGTAAGTTCAATAGCTCGTGGTCAATGCTTCGCGTTCGGAACTGTGAGGTTGTGCGTTCAAATCCCGTCATTGGGTAACTGTGATTAGTATAATAATAATATTTTTTTAACTTTAAATAAAAATATCCTGGAATTTAACTACAAAATATAGTTTAATTAATTAATTTTTAGTTGAAAGATTTAAAGTTATATTTTCTTTGATTGTTAATTTGAACACCATCAAATATAGTTTAGTTCCAACAAATAAAATAATTGTTCGTATAAACACGAACCATGATAAAATTAATTTTAACAAATAGTTCTGTGAACTATAAGTATCGTTGAGATATCTAAACTTGTCTACTATGACAAGTAATAAATTCAACTATAAAATTTAGTTCCCTGTACACAACTATTATAAATAGTTAAATCAACTATATTATAGTTCGCAGCACTATGATTTCTGTCAATACATGCATTCATATAGAAATTCTCCAATTATCAATTTTTTAAATATTTTATAATGTTGATATCTGTATATTAATAAACTATGAAAAAAAACATATATATATATATAATAGATGATAAGATTATTTTATAAAAATTTCATATAAATATATGAATAAACAAGGAATTACAATTTAATTACAATAAATTAAGTAGCAAAACCATATGGAATTCAATGCTAAAAATCACTATATTTAAATTTATTTATTTATTGAGTTATTTCATAAAATTTAATTACACTGTCATTGCGGTCTCCCATGATCATAGAAATTTCTTTGGTTAATCCAATAAAAAAATAATTACGCATATTAATTCTATATGAAAACCCACTGAAAAGGTATTTCAGACACGACGACAAACGTTCTTAAGGTGGTACTTCAAGCAATTTGGACAGATATTGCAGATTTGCATATATTTTTGTTTCTGATTATATAATCCATACATTTTAAGTTTTTAATACTTAAGAATATTTTCTCATTTTGGGAAAATGTATTTAACGTTAATAAAATCAATTTAATATATTTTCGAAAACAAGACGAGTAGACTCATTTTCTAGGTGATAAAAACACGAGTCGACTTACTACGTCAAGAATTTGATTTCAAAGTTTAAAATTATTCTACAAAAAGAATCTCCGATCGTCAAAAAATGGACGTAAATACATATATGTACTAAAAAACAATTTTATATTACTGCACGAAATAAAAAAACACTGAACCGTGGCGGCATAAGTAGAGTTGATGAATCATCAGATTTAGGGTCAATAATTTTCTTCTATTACCAAGTTTGAATATTTATTGAATAGAAAACCAACGTTGATTTGACATTAATGGGAAAATATTTTGGTTCTCAAAGAATTACCAATTCACCGGAACCATTTGCACGTTTTTTAACCAGCCTTTTTTCGTCATCAATCGATTTACCAGTTTCGTTCAGTAGTATTGCAATTCAATTTGAAGTAAACGTGGAACATGAAAAACTTAATTTACGTTTAATCGTCGCTCATGAAATTTCTTCGGCACCATTGATTTCTGTTTCAAAATTGCGTGAATTCGATAATCTCGGGTAATCTATTGACTCGTCATTGGTTTAGTGAATTTTTACTATTTGTCGTTTTAATGCACGATTCATTATTGTAATTGATTCAAATTATTAATGTATACACGCAGGAGACGGAAAACGATGGTAACAATTTATTTTATTTAATGTTATTGATACATTCAGATGATTTTATTTTTGATTAGATTAGATTTTAGACACTTCGAAAATAAGATTCCTGGATACGAATTTAAAATGTTTAAGGAAAATGTATTTCGTTAATAGTCGAAAATCATGAAAATTTAATTTAACTTTGTTTTACAAAAATTAATACAATCGTAATAAAATCACTTTTATTAAAATTTGATATACGCTTTAAAATATGAGACTCTTTTTAATTTTTCTTTACCAAATAAATTATTACAAAGTTTACATCTTTCCACCTCACCAATCCCATCCCATAAACTGAGAAAAATCCATGTAAAATTACACCAATAGTTGGTGGCAACAAATAACCAACGTTTAGTAGTGTAAAATTACACTCAAAACGTAACTTTACGTTTCGTATAAACGTGAGACATAACCTAAAACAGTAGAGGATGTTTAATATTACTTATATTATATAATTTTAAAGTATTAATAGTGTTTGTACGTAGATATGTGGTGTAAAACCACAAGTAAATTTACACAGATTTTTTTCAGTGTATACAAATATAAAAAAAGTTACTTACATCAATAAGGAAATAATTCTATTTATATTTCTCATAATATTACACAAACATTTAAATTCATATTATTGTAAACATTTACTTATACAACACAAATAATTTCAATTTTCACAAAAATAACGATTCCAAATTTATAATTAAATGATTATTATACAGCTCCAAAATAGATTTTACATTGTTTTCTACCTCAAACCACTGTATAAGGTCCCAAATAAAATCGAAAATTATTTCAAAATGAAAATCCATTTTACTCCCTAGAGACTAAACGCAAACCTCAAAACTCAACACCAACTAAAACAAAATCGACCGTCCCCACGTCGTCGGGATATTTAATAATTATAACGTAATATTTTAACAACATTAATATATAAATAATATTAATGAAATATTATTAAAAATTTCTATACTATAGGGATATTATCAAAATAAATGTCACACGCACACGTACACAGACTTCAAACTCCCATTCAAAACAACTCAAAATCCTGTACTAAAAATTACCATCCGTTCTTTTCAAAAATGCAAAAATACCCGGCTACTTTATACGATTTCCTCTAATTCTCAACAATCCCGTAAACAAATAAACTCCCAAACGACCTTCCGCAATATAAATACAAATATCAATCGCGAACGCAGCCACATTCCTTTTCCTTCTTCTTCTTTTCATTACCCTCGTTGTATATTATTTCACTCTTTTTTCGTTACAATTATATATTCCCGCTTTGCGAAATGATCGATCCCAAACGGCCGAAAGCACCGCCGGGATATTCGGAGTCACGCACACGATTGCAATCGCCACACACTGACAGGCTTTAGTTCGCGTTTTCCGATTCCCCATTCGAGGTGGCACTTCGAACACTGGACATCGCACAATGCACGGCAGTTGAGGGCCTTGGTCGGAATAGCCGCGTTGTGCGTAACATTTTGATCTGCGAGCAGCCAGAACGTTTCAGCCGAAAAGCAAATCGCCGTAGCGTCGCACTTTTTGCCGTCGACCGATCACCGGAATTGCGCCATGTCGTCCACCGGAACTTTCAAGGGATTTCAAGATGACAGAAACAGTAGCAAGTGAGTATAGCATTTTTTGGCACGTGATCGTGGGGGTTAGATCTCGCGCGCGATCGGGATGGCATTTTGGTTGGCGCGACGCGATTCGAACACGGAAGAGGACAAACGGAATCGGATAAAAGTAAATAAAACTACGCTGACAAAATGAACGCGCGAACGCGAAGCCGGGCCATTGTTTGAGCGCGACCGGCGAATCTGCCGTTGGCCGGTTGCGTTGCTTGATCGCGGCCGCACGAACGAGTTCTGTCACGTTCGAAGGTTCGCGCGATTCGCCGCTAGTTTATTTCTTTTTGTTCTTCGTTGAATTGCGTGAAACGAACGTTACGATGGTGTCCTCGTCGGTGCATCGGTTCGGTCGACGCGATCGTGTAAACATCACGGATCTCGCCAAATTATTTTTATTATATTATCATGATTATGATTATCATTATTATTATTACTCGACGACAATTTATGTAATGTAAATGCCGTTACGGCGTTATGGATAATGATGTTTCAGGTTCTTGATTGGATTGTTTATATTTCGAACATGTTTAGACCAGGGGCGTGCGACGGATCCCTGGCACCCCGCGCCTTAGGATGATTCATTTGTTTTAACGTTAAAACGTTCATCGTTTCGGCGACGCAAACGCGCCCGTTCCCGGACGGACACTCATTTTCATGCCGTTGTTTCGATCGAACCGACCAACGAGCCATCGCGACCGTTTTTTGCGAATGCAATTTTAAGAAACGGCGTTTGTTGCTGCGCGAAGGACGAGATGCGACGCCCGCTTGAGTGTGTGTGGCATGTTTATTGTTGTGTCAAACTTAATATATATAAATAAAGTAATATATGTATATATATATATATAACTTATTATACCGGCGGATGACATTGTGCAGGCAGGTGTGAGACCAGCAGATGTGATTAGCGGACGGAATGGTTTGTTTGCCGTTACTGCGAGTGTATAGAAATCGAACGTAAAACTTATATTCGTTTTATCGGTCGCTTCGAAGCCTCGAGTTTAATCCTGGTATTTCGAGACGGAAAATGAACAAAATGTATTGCACATTGGTCACAAAATGTGGAACGCGCGACCGCGGTGTTGTGTTTTTAAATTATGGATACAAATTTTGTAAAAGCGATTGCGCGTGTTTGTGCAAAGTTTTGTGTATTATTTCCAAATAGAACACTTGTGCCGCGCGTTTCATATTCGATGACGCTCGTAATTTCAGATACTTTTGTCGGTGTGAAATGTCTTTATGTTGTTTTTTTTCTTTTTTTTTGTTTTCTAATTATAATTATATTTATATATAAACAGATTAGTTTAAATGCGATTTTTTAAATCAATTAAATGACTAGACCATTAAGAATACAATCTCATAATATATATATTTGTACATATATATATAATGCTCCAATTTATGTACGCACTCGATTGCACACATTAAAATTCCTCCAACTGATTTGTCTAATTGAACCGATCAATTACGTTTATCGTTGGACGATAAAATTCGTAAACGAAAAACAACACTCGCAATTTATTATTTACCCGATGAATCATCCAATACGAATTGTGAACGCGATTCGTCGTCCACCAACGCGCGTTACACAAAAACAATTTGTACTTTTGCGGCGATAATAAATATTTATATAACGCGAGCATATAAATATTTAAAACGCCCGAGCGCCAACGAAACATTTAAATAAAGGGAGAGGAACGAACGGAAAGGAGAGCGAAAGAAGGAAAAAAAAACCGCGCAAGATTTTATTATATTGTATCTGTCAATCTTTATCTTTAGGAGAAACTCATTATTAGACATGTGTACGATCCTTTTTTACCCCAACCCGTACGGCAAAAGTATAAAAAATAATAATATAGCATGTACGTAGGAGTAGTCACGCGATGAGTTTGCCAATAATTTGGGAGGAAAAAAAGGGGGATGCATAATGCAAGCCGAAAGTGGTCGTTACCTCGCTGCAAAAGAATATAATGTACATACAAATATTCGCTTCGTTTCGAGAGACAGTTTTTTTTTTTTTTTTTTGTGCCATAACGCGCTCCGAATTGTACGAATATAATATTCCAAAGCCACGCAAAACGGCAAATCGTTTCAATTCGGTCGTACGAGCGAACAAATTCATTAGCGGCTGCGTCATCGTGTGCGCGGCTTTTGTCACTCGATCGCCATGCAAGAGTCTTGATTTAAGACGCCGGTGTCTTTGCTTTGGGACGGAAAAAGTCGCCCGTTTGAATCAGCTGTCTGGCACGCGTGGAGAGAAGTTCTATTGAAGATTGCCATACTTGTAGCATTCTAAAAATATCTCGATTCATGTAACGGAAATTACTATACCTTTGTAGTAAATTTTCTTGTACGACACAGTCAATTTTCTCTCGTAAAAAAGGATACATTTTTGAACAGGATATTGTATCGTGCAGGACGTTTATAATAACTTTTTTTGGATATTTTATGTGTATGTATGTAAATTCTTTATGTAAACCTTTGGTTTTTTTACATCAAAAATATTAACATGATTCACATACACTGAAGCTATATATATTCACACATGAATTACCAAAATTACATCATCGCATAGCATACTTTATTTTACAATTTAAATTTATTTTACTCCACAGATGACATTATTCCATATATCAATCAATTCCAAAAATGAATAAATAAATTGATAATTTCATAATTCATATACACATATATTCAGATAAATAATTAAATAATTAAAAAAATTTTGTTCAACAATTTTAATAATTTTCCCGTCACACGCATCGAGAATAAATATTTACTATACTATTAAATTAATAAATTAATATACAATAAACTATAATACACATAATCGATTAGTTATATAAACATTATCATCTATATCTATGTATAAAGTTGCAAACTGCCCGCCTAAATAAATATACGTTACTCATCTCTCTTATTTCATATGGCAATTGATTAAACATTTTTACCACATTATAAAATATGTTTTTTTGTGCATCTGTAGTCCTACAAAACCCTAATCTCAAATCATGCATTCGTCTTATAATAAAAAGTACTGTATGTAGTATGTTTTCAAACGTTTGTTTCGGTATCCTTGGGATGCCCAATTATTGTAATTTTTAATACAACTTTCTACGAGCGATAAGCCACGGGTGTCTTAAGTTGTTTGTGTCGTTTACGCAAAAATAACAGATTTTGTTTAAATTCATGTATATTATTGTTGATGACATTATCGATTTTTGTAAATGACGTTTATTGTAAAATTACAAAAGTTTTTTCAGTGTATGTTAATTCTTATAACAACCGAAGTCAAATGAACAATTAATTACATAAAGACATTAACATTACGATGAGATTAATGAGTTTCTTGTTTAGATTAACTTCATTTAGTGGTTTTAGTTGAATTTAAAATCTAAAATTTTGTAGGATATTTTAAAAATGATATTTAATTTGACTAATGAAGTGACAACACAACTACCTTTTTGTGTCGATTTGGCAAAATTAACAGATTTTGTTTAAATTTATATATGTTATTATTGATGACATCATCGTTATTTTCGTAAAATTTAAAGTATAAACATGAATAGTCTTGTAAGTCTGAAAAAGGTTACTATATTATACAGTAAAATAATCGATATCCGTACCAATTGGTCCAACTTATTTATTATTTTTGTTTACACTATACAGTAATTTTTATGATGTGCATGAAGTTTCAAACGTTGATTTTCAACGAATCGGATTTAGATAAATAATAATAATAATTTTTTACGAGAAACATTTACGATTTTCAATAGTAATATTTTTAAGAATATAATTAAATTATAAATTATTGCTACAAAGTAAAATTCAATATGATTAAACATGTTGATCAAATGCATTTTTTAGGTTCATTGATATTCAACGTTTGCAACTTTATGCATATGTTTTTATGCTATATTTAAAATTATCCCACTTTTACCATACTTAAATCATTAAATATAATTTTTCTCAGTGTATGTCGAAGAACTCAAAAACGTAACATTGAATTTTGTTTAAAAAATAAGAAATTATTCTATAGATATTGACAAACAATGAAATTTAAAAATCGTCCTTTTCTTCGCGGAAACTAACAAAATTACTATCAAAATATTAAATGCGTGACAGTAATGTTCTATTTCTAAATTATACTTAAAAATGAGTAAGTTTTGCTCATATTTTAGTCAAAATTTCTGACATTTTAGTAGAAATTACGGACCTTTTAGTAAAAATTGCGAAGTTTTATGTATTATTTCAAAATACAACACTTTTGTCACACAACTGATATTTTACGAGTAATTTTTAATACTTTTTTTTCCTTCCGTGCTGTATCTATTTTAATAAAAATTATTAAACAAGTTGCCCATCTCTTTCGTTTCTACATTAATCCTTCCAACAACCGAAGTCAAATGATTAATTAACTATATTAAAAAATAAACAAAAAATTACCGCACACGGCGCTACTAATATTTGTTTCGTTTGATTAATCTGATGCAGCCGTTTGGTCGGGGTTTAAATAAGTGCAGTACTTTTTAAAGACGCATTTCAAGGACATTTAATTTGACTTACGCAGTGACAGCCCGACGACCACCTTAATAAGTCGAGGCACTTGCGTGAAACTTATTAGCCTTTCGGCGCTGACGATTCAATCGACGAAATTTCCTTCGGATCGTCAGTCTTGTTTGCGTTCGCACCTGATGGCTCGAAATTAATGACGCGCCGTCGATGACCCGGAGGTCGTCAAGCGTCGGAGGTGTGATAGTCGTGCGAATTCAAGGTGACTCCGCACAACTAAACGCGTGGCTCGGGTTATGCGGTCGGGCGTCTGTCCTTTTAAATCCGAGAAGACGTCGGTTTACCGCGTGACCAGTGAACATCGAAGATTATCTGCTGGAAATTGGCGTACCTGGTGTTATTCTACCTATGATCCTTCCCGGAGTCGGAATGTTCGAAGCGTTGTATACTTTCATAAAACCTTTTTATTCGACGAAAGCGAACTTTTTATTTTCTCGTATATCCCTCTCTCTCTCTCTCTCTCTTATTTTTTCTCTTCTTTTTTTTCTTTTTTTTTCGTACAAACACAGTTATTGTACGGGTCTTTGTACTTCTAAAACATAATGGCGCACAGAAAATATTGAACCGAGCACGAGGTCAGAATTACATAGTTTTCTTTATAAGCTTGGGAAACGTCATCTTTTTTAAACCTTCATTGTACTGCAAATTTACAGCCACTCACGAGCATCCTTTCTTAATGACAAGTTTTAAGTCGAGCAAAAATCTCATTAACTTTTTAATAAACTCGCTATTTGCGTTTGAACATTCTGGTTCGAATTTCAGTAAACTAATTTGTATACGTATACGTAAACGAGGGTTACTTTTTTTCTAAAAAAAGGCTTTTTTAGAAACCTTTTTAATTTGTATGCAGTTTCAAACGTTGCATGCTAGGAAATGTAATTAAGTAAAGAAAAAAATATACGTTAAGGAAAGTTGCACTCTTTAATTGTCATAAAGTGATACGTAATAATAATTTGATTATAAATTATAATTTATATATATATATATATATATATATATATATATATATATATATATATATAGTTTCAAAGTAAAATTAAACATCATGAAATACTTCGGTTAAATAAATTTGTTAAAATTTCAAGTTTTGCACGGAGAATAATGTTTAGCTGTAACTAATAAACATTGTTTCAAGTTAGATAAATGTTTTACTGATTAAGTAAAACGGTTGTTTAAATTACATATTTATTTATTTATTCCAATAAAATATTTTCTCCGTGTGGAACTAAAAAGTATTCCATAATTTTTATACAGAAAAAATGACTTTTAAATCGTTTCTTCTGCCAGTATCTTAAAATAAGACTACCAATTTTCACCGCATGTTTGTGAAGAAGAAAAACGGTTCCATTCGTGAAAATTGAATTCCAGTCCACCGCGGCCATTGGTCAAACCAAAATATCACCATAAGTTTCTATCAATTTATCTACTGCACGCAACGACAGATGGTGCGTGTATCGACGCAGTCATGCGCGGCACTAAATCCTTTTCTGGTAGTTAAAATAACAAGTTCCATGACTCGGACGGTAAAATTGCCATTATCTGCGCGCGGATCGCAAGAAATCGTCGTGTCGAAGATGAAATCTCATCAGTTAAAACTTTATTTATATAATGAAACAATCGCGAGAATAATCGACGCGCGCGTTATTGAAAAGCCAAACAATTTTGCACGCGCGCTTATCGTTTTTCTCCCGCGGTTCTCTGGGTCTTTGTTTAACAACAAAAACAAAAAAAAAACCGCCACGATAAAAGTCTCGTCGTTCGCCTGGTTGCGCGATCGGCGTTGCTTCATTCGCAAATTACCTTATTTCCCGTATTATAATTAATCTAATTGTACAATTTATTTCGTGCGTTCGCAACGCAACGCGGCAATTTCGTCGTTTCGATATTTCCACTCGTTTTCTCTTCTCCGCAATGAATTGCAGCGAGACAAATTGCGCCGATAAAAAAAAAGTGAAAGAAGAAAAAAGGCCGAAAAGTAAGAAGAAAAAGAAAACCAAAATAAAATAAACGAGACGCTCCCGAGATCGGGCACAAAGAAGAAAATGGCGCGCTCCTCGTTGGTCGCAATTTGCCGTATAAAACTGCTTTTTTCACGCCCAGGGGGTCTTTCGTGTCTACTTTTATG
>JABFQC010007116.1:0-10291 GCA_022817085.1 Psilanteris sp. ZL-2020
GGATTATACAGCATAATAATAAGATGTTAGCAATTAATAGTAATTAATAATAATATTTTCATTAATAATAGTTTAAAATCGAACGGAATAGTTTATTTTCTAAAAATTATATATATTTGTTTTGTTTCTTTTAAACGCGCACCTTTTAAAAAGAAAAACTACACTATAAAAATGTCATAAACAAATAATATTAAATGTATAATGTATACACCGAGAAAAATACTGTATCTAATACTAATTTGCCCAAGCTTGGGCTGTTTATTTATATTTTTTTGAATCGTAGATGTGTGTGTAATAAACAAATTAAAAAAAATAATTGTTCAGATTTAGTCAATTGTAAGGTTATGTCAAATAGTGTCGTATAATAATGAAAAAAATGAAATTCATTTATGTAACTGTTCTTGAAAATCATTAAATAACAATTAAACAATTATTTAAACAATTATTAATAATATACATATTTACTGTGTTTATTTGACAGTTAATTATTATTATAATAATAACTTATTTGTAATGCATTATATTAATTAAAATTAAGGTTGTTGATCCGTGACCGCATGTACAATGTAAATACATCACGTTTACTAGATATCGTAATTTTGTGATGAGGGACTATATTTTACATAGCTCAGTTCTATCCGAAGTCGATGGTATTAGAGATCTGGGTGTAACTTTAGATTCTAAAATGAACTTTGATCACCATATTGATAAAATAATCAACAATTCACTACAATTACTATGTTTTATTAAACGATCGAGTTTGATCTTTAAAAATTCTACAAGTTTGTAGGATTTTTGAATCCTTCGAATCAGTTGCTTGGTAACCTTTTACTAACCCGAGTAGAAATTCGTATCATTTTTAATATAAGTAACTTACAAGTTAAACTATTTAACAGTTATAGAAAATGAAAAAAAGAAATAATAATCTACAGTTTCAACTATTACAAGCTTTGCTTAGTGTTATTGGCATTTACGTGTCACATATATATATATATACATTAATAATTAAAGTTTAAGTTTAAAATGGTCACCCACCCAAGTAACGATCGCCGTAATGCTGCTTTACTTTTCCCTTCACTGCGTGCTGCGCTGCCTCACCCACCATGAGTGCAATCGTATCGAGACGATATTTTGTTATAGTATTATTGAGCATTAGTTCACTGATAAGTTTCTATTTAGTTTTTTGATAGTTTACTAGTCTAGTTTGACTTACAAATAACTGGCAAGTATTTGGTTATACAAATTAATCTAGAGCTTACTTTGCAAAAACTTGTATAAAACTGGAATAGCAATTTTATAAATTTATATTGTTTGGTGAAAATAGTGATTAACTTGTAAGAAATCTGTTAGTTTTTCTAAATAGTTAAAACTAGTCAATATCCAGCAAGTTCCTTGTAAAAACTGTTTATTTACTAGAGAAATTTTCACTCGGGTAAAGTACTAATGTGGAAATTTACAAATGAGGCAA
The DNA here is from genome assembly GCA_022817085.1 of Psilanteris sp. ZL-2020. Classification (NCBI taxonomy): domain Eukaryota; kingdom Metazoa; phylum Arthropoda; class Insecta; order Hymenoptera; family Scelionidae; genus Psilanteris; species Psilanteris sp. ZL-2020. The sequence goes on from JABFQC010007116.1 coordinate 1,469, forward strand.
TATTGGCACAATATAGATCCCCAGTTGCCGACCTTTGACTTCCACTTTTGGCACTATTCCGGGTAATAAACGCGCCTTTACTCTGGCCCAAGCCAGAGTATGACGGACTACTATATTTTTCGAGCCTGTCCCAAGTGTGGCAGTTACCAATTTACCTAGTAATAATACTAATTATAAAAAATATAAAAATACTAATTTACTATATTAATCGAAACTGAAATATTTCTATACTTTTTTAAACTGTATTCATTTGCCATTCCTATTATTATACACTTCTCTAATTGGAATTACGATGACAACAAATACTAAATTTTTTTATTTTAATGATTGTATTTACAGCACAATCCATTAACATAAGCAATACATATTTTACATTTAAAGTCATACTTAATATATTATTGAAAACATATTTTTAAAGAACGATCACCCATCCAACTAACGGTCGTCGTCTATGTTGCTTAACTTTGCCCTCCGCTGCGTGTATTAGTGACAGTATTAACATTAAAGTCTATATATAGAGAAAAATAAACAAATGAAAAATTATTGTTTATAATACTATTAGAATCATTTAGGAACAAAGTATAAATTTTATTATATTTTCTACATTATTACTCATCATATAAGTCTATGTCTGAAATGTAATATGTATTTTTATTGTTTGATGTTTTAAAGCAAAAGTTTGTATTTTAATAATTATTAATAATCATATAATGGAAAATAAATACACATATGCACGGCATTATTACTCTAATAGAAAAATTACTTAGCAAATTCCTCATAGACCAAGCGGTAACAGGCTTACACGATGAAGATTGCGAGTTCGATTCTTGTTGATAATTTAAGAAGAAAAAAATGGAGAATAGTATATAGTATAATATAATAGTATAAGTGCAGAAAATTAGGGAATGAGGATGAGTGTGAAGTTGCGAAGCGAGTGCTGCTATGACACGAATCTGCATTTTCCAATTTCTGCATGAATTACATATACTATTTTTTGGCACAAATATAATTGTGCCAAAGTTGTTCTGAAAAAATAAGTAATGTTAATCAAATTTTGAACTTTTAGTACGGTTAGAAAAACGCATTATTTTTATTACATTTTGAATCTACAAATTTTAGCTATATAATTAAGCAAATGCAAATTTTGAAATGATATAATGAAATGAATAAATAAAACAAATGCAGGATCAATATTTTGTTTTATTCGTTTAATAATATTAGGTCAACCATGTTTAATAACACAGAATCAAACCATTTTATAATTCAATATTGACTAGTTTTAATAATTTATGTTTGCGCATATCCATTCACTCATTTCTCTATAAATTCAATTTGGAAATTGAACTCCCGCGGTAATGCAATATAGTTGATTTTTAACAACACATGACGCATCAAAATTTGATTCGCAGGTCTGTGCACTATCGCAAAGTAGAGTCAAGTGTCAGTCGTTTTGTCGCGACCCTTTGTTAAACACAATTGGTACATCAGAGATTGCTCGCTCGGCGTCACGTGCTGTCTAATCTGGGATTAACTGGGGATCCAGTCAAAATCAACAGTCGTACGTACAAATTCGGGATTTATTGGGGTCGAAATTTTGACCGAACTGACTAACGAGCGAAAGTAATTGTATCAACGTAGAGAGCATCTCGATGGATTATGAACGAAAATCCGCCTGGAAACGGGATAACATGGACTTGTGGACCCTTACGCTTTTACCACTGATGAAGTGATTTAAATCAAATGAGATGTGTACTGACTTGAGATAAATCATACGTATATCGTTGGTCTGCAAAGCCAACGAGCGTTTCCCAAGAAGCGAATCAAAATTCGCGTAACGGAAAGCGCAAGCAACAGAATTTGCGATTTTATTTTAAAAAATCATTTTTCAGTTTTCTTTGTTCTTAGATTTTGTTAAGAAAATAATTATAAGATGCTAGAATCATGAAAAGCAAAACAACGACATTCAAAAGTTGTCACACGATGACTCGAATGCGATTTTGCAGAGATAAAAATTAGTTTGTGTAATTTGTAACTTAATGAAGACTGACATTTTAGATTTAATCATAAATCGCTTGATCACTGTGAAAATTTTAAATACTAATTATCGACAATGATAAATGCGCGTGAGTCATCAGGAAATAACATTTTTCTTTTACCGAGAAAGTTTTGCAACTATTTTGAAACGTAAGGGTGCAATATAAAAAAAACGAGGAGTGACAGCGATACGCAGCGACGAGCATCTTGACAGCGACGAGTCATGGTCGTGCGTCCAACGAGTGCCACAACGACCGCGTTGCCCAGTCATCTGTGCCCCGAAATTCCCTCTGTAATCATCATTGATCTTACCAAACACCTCGCATTAGTATATCTTCGAGCAAAGACATTGATTACGCGTTAATAATAAAACTTGCCATTGTCTTCAATACGGCGTGATATGGATAATTTTGCAATCAATGTCCGGTGCGATGTTGTACGATTTTATGTACATATTACTTATGTTTGAGTAATTAAGGATTTATTGTGATATCACGAAGACATTTACTAAGCTTTCTTGGCTGTGACATTTTGAAACCATATATTTTAACCGCAGTGCTAACTAAAATATATTTAGGAATAATTATTGTTTTGGATTATAAAATATATATGAAAAACTGTAGGTGACTTTAAATTATCTAAAAGTAAAATTGTTATTACAAGATAAGATTTATAATTTAATTCCATATTTCTGATATCGAACAACCCTAGATTGAAGAGAAGTCGGGTTTGCTCTATCAGCTGGATAGGCTCGAACAGGTTGAAATCTGGTATACCTTATTGAGGTTTCCTGAACTGGTATACAGAAGGACCTTATCAGATACCTATTACAAATTATCATGTCTCATCAAGATAGACATATTTCATCATAAGGTGCTAATATGGTTCCCCTGATTGCCCTAATTAGAATCAAACCGAAACGTAATTTGGTTTTTACATGTTAAAATGAAGTGGTCGTGATTAGGAAAACGGGTCGGGACCTGAGTGGGTTATATTAATTTGAACCACATTTGCTTGTCATAAACGACAGTGGGAAACTATTTTAAGGCCTGATCGGCATGTAATGTGGCAAACTATATATGGTCGAGTTATAACAAGACTATGAAAATACACACTGTGAAAAGGTGTTCGACAAGAAACGTTTTTGAAGCTATTTGCAATAATTATAAATATTTTTTTGAAATATTTAGAAGGTTCTATTTCGATGTAAATGAACATTTGTATTAAAGAATATTTTAATACATAGAAACGTTTGAAAAACACTTCTAGAACACTTGTTTTTAGACTGTAGTCTGTAGTAAATCAAGTGTATGGTGGGGGCAGCAGCCATAGTACATACAACGCAGAGGAATGAAGAAGATAATACAATGGCCGTAACATGGATGGGTGACCACTCGATTAAAGTTTTAATTTCACAAATAAATTGCATATATATATGAATATATATAAGAATAATAAAAAATTTGGTGATCTGGTCTCTCTCTCTCTCTCTCTTTAAGGGTCATGCGTTACAAAATCCATGCGTTACAACTACCTATAATAAGGAATATATGAAATCTATGATAAGAAAAATATAAAATTAGGGACTCGTTTCTGCCTAATTGAAAATTTTACTAATGTAATTTAAGTGAACTAATTTTTATACAGAACTATAAAACTACTCTTATTTACTTTTAATAATCTCTGTTTGTGGCAACTACTTTTAATTCCAAAATTAATACAATGTAAATTTTTTAAATTTTTCGAAGATTTATTCATTTCAGAATAAATGTTTAATATTCAGCTACTGGGCACATAAAATAAATTATTTTGAGTAAGCTAATCATAATTTTAAAACTAAGGTATTAGTATAAAATTTCCATATACTTTCCCCACCATTAGTTTTAATCACTTCTTTATAGATATAGTCGATAATAATAATAATATATTTATTTTAAAAAAATTATACAAAATCATTTTTTTCTTTCAAATTATATATGCATTTTAATATGGTATTTTTTGAGTGAATATGAAACCGCCGTACCTTACATAACGACAGTAATCTTTTAATTTAATAGTCATAAAACCCAGAACTAATTTGGAATATATTTATTTTTTTTTGAAAAAGGAATGCTTTTTAACATGACACAAAAACTTGAATTTGTCGTCATTATGATTGAAAAAAATAGTATATCAAAGCTATTGTAAAATGAATTTAACAGAAATTAAATAGTCACTATATATTTGCACATTAGCCCTTGAATAATTGAATAACACAATTAATACCCATCACTATTCAAATCAAAACATTTACACTCCTTTCAAAATAAGTCCGCATTCAAAATCTAATAATTTAGTCGAATGTTCCAAAAGAAAAAAACTTTGACACAAGCAGGCTAATTGGCTTTCATGTAGTCGATTAATTAGCAAAGGTTATTTTTTTTAATCGACTGGTTCTTTTCATAAGGATCCTTTATGAGAAAGGTATGTGAGGGAATGATTTAGGTCGCATCATATGTTGGGAGATGAGACCCAGCTCGAAAACGCAACCGTGTCGTCGATGAGGTCAAACCGAGGGTTAACCCGTGTTAATAATCCCGAAGGCGTTGAGTCGTCGAGCTGCTGCTCCCTAACGAACGCGTCGCCGCGGCGTGTGTTCGTAGAAAACTATTCGATTCATTATTCTCTCGGCGAGATTGTATCAAGGTCACTATCTATTTCATCTGACGATTTTTGATATTAATATCGTGATTTGGGATGCTTAAGATGGGTTTAGAGTGGTCCTAATTGTAGGAACGTCAGGAATGACAGCAATCTGATTTGATCAGCGATGCGAAGACTTAAAAGATGAAATTCGGCGTTGCTTCTTTGGAAGTTGCGATATTTATTTTATTTGTACGTTTAATGGACCGTATGAGAAACGTAACTTAAATTCAGAAATGTCACTATTTAATGTATATAATATTTGTTTGTATTACGAGCTAAATTATTTTGGTCGGATATTATTTAACTTCAAGCATTTAGAATACTATTATAGACATACGCAAAAAGGATATATGCTTAATAAAAAAAAAAAAAAAAAGAAATAGGCGGATTTGTAAATTTAAATTCTTGCCGAAATGTATTCTTATTAATAGCATCAAATGTGTATCGGAATGTTAGGCATGTGAACTTAATACGTTGTTTGAAAGAAAAATTATAATTTTATGTAACTCTGAATTAGAAAGATACATCTAACATATGATGAAGGATGTTTCGAAAAATTAATTCATTTAATCTTATGAGTCGTGCTTATGACTTCCTTCTTTAAAATTAATATCACCTGTCAAAACTTTCAGATTTTTTTTTATTATTAATCTAGTTGATATAATATGAGGTAATACTATAACCAAATTTTAAAACTTGGGATGCCTTGATTTTTTCAGACTTATTTATGTAACAAATATCAATTATACAAAGAGTATTACAATTAACAAAATGTTTATAACGTTTAAAACAATTAGCCTTAATTTTGAAACATCATAAATATTCGACTATAATTTTTAAGTTATAATTACATATCTTTATATGAAATTGATTGTTCATCGATTGAAATTTAAATAAATAATCCGTCGGTAATAATTATAACGTGCAAACGGCGCATGCGTAACGTAACAAATTGGAAATGCTTATAAGCTTATTTAAATAATCGTCGTATTTTGTTGACTTCAATATTTCATTTAAAGATATATGCAAAATGCAAACGAAGGATTATATCACGATTGCTCAATGTAAAGCTGACGTATTTTTATATGTGTGTATAAATATGAAAAAGGGTCCGCCCGCGATTCCCCTCGACCAAGAGAGAAGCCCGTAAAAAGATTGCGATTGCGTACACCGACTGTCTCATATATAGAAATGTTCTCCTCTTTCTCGAGGGTTTGCAAGCTTGCGAAAGCAGGTTAGGTCGGGGTGACAGGGCGCATCTCTTTCAGACAAATTGTTTGGGCTGAGTTAGTTAGTCGTGCCACAATGGAGTGGCACTTGCAACTTAGCCACGCCACGCTGCGACGCCTCCCTCGTTATATTACATTATATTTATCTCCGAACGGTTGGTTATCCTCCTGCGACCCTCGATCCTCTTCCACCCTACTCGCACCGGGTTATCTCTATGGCAACACCATGGGCTGAGCACGTGCCTTTTCCCTGCGATACTCGCTGCGACGGATGTATCCTACACGTTTGTGTATATATATATATATATATATCGTTATATGTATATACATGAGATTCTCTTATTCTGTTTTCGTTTTTATTTTGTTTTACGTTTTTTTTTACGTGCGTGATCGCGGAAAAAGGGATTGAGAAATTGTGATAACGAATTTGCAACGCTGTCAACATTTATGGCAAACTTTTAACTTCCACAGATAGAGCACATAAAAATGGATATATAGTATTTAGTTTAATGATCAAAATTCATTACTAAATAAAAAGCATTTGGAAAATATGTATATTCGGCATTTATCACGCCATCAATGTGATTCGTCAGCAGTAAAAATTGGTCACTAACAATAATTTTTGATTAATATAACAAACGTTATATGCATAGACAAATTAAAAAAAAATGTATAATATTTTAGACGAAACATGTTTTATTTGTAGATAGAAATTTGCTTCACTTGTATGAATATTACATTATTGTTAATTAACTCATTAACCTATTATTAGGAAATAAAATTTTATTTTTTATAAAACGTTTTTGGAGATTATATTATAATTATTTAGGTTCATACGATACGTGTAAAGAATTATTTTTATGTGACAAACAATATGTCAAAGTTTATTAAAATCTTATAGTGTCATGCTCAGTCACATAGTTAAATTAAGCTTTAACAGAATACAATCAATCTTTGGTACAATGGAATGAAAAATGTTGAAATACTCATTGTCATTGATTTTATTTACGAAAGCAGAAATCACATGTGACTATAAGATATATGGTACTTTGCGTTACATTACAAGCACTTTAGTCTACTATCAGTTTCATAATAAAAATTGCTTACGTTATAGTTTAATGTGAAAGAAATAACGATATAATATATAATGTGGATAATAAATTTAGCTATAAAATTATATTTTGTATACTACGTCTTGTAACATTTAAATGCTAGTTTGAATCTAGTTTGACAAAAGATACATGTTATATAGAATCATATTTATATATATATAATCTATAAATATTGAAATTTAAAAATATGGCAATAGGGTATTGTTGCATCGAAAAAATTAAATAGTAGGCTTTCTGTGTGTACATACTGAAAAAAATTATCTTATAAATTTTATCGAACTGAATAATAAAATTAGGAAAAATAGGCAAAAAGTGAATAATATGATAAATTATGATTAGAAACTTCTAAAAATATGTCAAATATTACAAACAAATGATAGTATGTATTTAATAAAAACAATGATATCGTCTAATGGATATTTACATTTTCCCTACGGTTATTATCTAGTTTGGTAAAACTTGTAAGATTTTTTTTTCAATGTATCTAATAACATTAATCATTTTTATACTGTATTCAAAAGTACCACCTAACCAAGCGAATAAATTCCCATAGTTAATGCATAATTACATTATTACCCGTGGCGAAATTTGAGTTCTACAATACCCCTACAGAACCTTCTTTACCACTCTTTAACGTATTTAACTGTTCAAACTTGAATATTAGGATCTTTTTAAGACCTATAAGTCCTATTTAAAACCTTCATGTTTCTTTAGCATTTCTCAAATAGTCTCTACATAACTGCTCCTATTGGAAAAACGGGAAAACGTATTTTTATACGTTTTTGATAACTTATAGGTGGTAATGTTAAATTTGACCTCGGGTACACTGTAAAAACAAGTGTTTTGAAAGTGTTTTTAAACGTTCCTATTTATTAAAGTGTTCTTTAATACTAATGTTTGTATACATCCAAATAGAAACGTTTTAAACGTTTTTAAAAAATAACGCTTATAAGTGTTCCAAAAAGCTTCAAAAACGTTCTCTAAGGAACACTTCTTTTGACAGTGTAGGTTTTTCGAATGTAGTACACAGTTTTTTTAGATTTTTAAAGGATGGGAATTGGGACTAAACTTCCTTTTATATTGTACAATATTGTACACAATCTAAAAATATCCAAATATTGTATGCAGAATCTGCTGACCACAACCGGAATATGAGATTAAATATCATAAGAGAGGAATTCTGAATACGGTTAATTGAAATCTTCAGACAGTTGATAATTTAATGATATGCGAGCCATAAAAAATATCCCTCATAAACGCACTCCTAATAGATCACGGAAATAAGAAATTATAGATTTATAAAAAATAATTGAAATATCATCTAAAGATTTGTATCGATTTATTCAAGAGACAGTTCTCGATTAAAAATATGCATAATTATTTCTTGATCATTCTGAGATTTTCCGGTCTCTCATTGATCATTTTAAATCTCGTACTTTTTATTTACGATAATTTGTTCGTGTTAGATATATGATATACATGTTTATGATATGCCTTTTTTTAATTATAATAATAGTTTACAAATTGTCCATATACTAATACTCTACATCAAATTTATATATATTTTTGAGAATAATTGTGCCGCTTATAGTAGCAAAATATTGTACTGATAATATAATATAATAATATAATACTAATACCCAAGTAGAAAATACAGAGATAAACCAATCTTTATAATCGGGCCGAGCCCGGTACGATAATGGCTAACATTAATGGGCTGCAACTTTGGGCCAATATTGGCGCAAACACTGGCTATTATATGG
>JABFQC010007117.1:0-10261 GCA_022817085.1 Psilanteris sp. ZL-2020
TCGTTAGATGTATGGTGTGCGGCGCATGCAGTGTGTGTTGATTGTGATGGGTGTTCTCTGGACTCGCCGGTGGGCCCAGATAGTCACAAGGCGTAGGACGTCGGGCGCGTCAGGATGTCATAAGAGACAGCCAAATAGACGGTAACTGAGAAATGGTTTGAGAGGAATAAGAGAGGCGAAAGCATGCGAGATTTGAAAGGGTGGAGGGGTGTTATTAGCGAGTCTGCCCTGGCGGCTGCCACAACCAAGACCACACACATCGTCGTCCTTGCGCATCATATCCTCGATCGGAGATCGGTACTTGTGGTAGGGCGAGTAGATTCGGACGTTACACGCCGTACGTACTTCTTTCGCCAACACCCGTTATATTTTATGTCTTTATTCGTACGCCATCGCAAAATGAAATGCATCGCTTCCTACAAATCATTAAGGCCCGACTAACGGTACCTTTGAAATACACTTTAATCTTTTTCACACGTATTTATTACCGAGAGGACGCAAAATGCCCTCTTCAATTTCACGCGAGGATTTTAATTTTGTTGCGACTCGTGCTTTTCTGTTTTTGTTTCCGCACAGCAGGTTACGAAATTCGATCATTAACACGATTCCCCTGTCTATCCTGCTCTAAGAAATTTAATATTTATTGCGACGATTATAAAACATTAATACGCTGCTTTGCAAATATTTTACTTTTCCACGATTCTATGCTGAATTTGTTCTTCTTTTTTTGTAGGTCCTCGCGTGTATTTAATACGTATAGGGTTTCACACTTTTTGCCGCGCGAATTCAGTTATGTCAATATATATTTCCGTTAATATGGATGTTATTGTGCGTATAAAATGATGTTGTTTGGGCTATTAAATACTTGCGGAATGCCAATACTTTTATTTACATTCCTTAACAACATTATCGTTGAGCGATTAAAGGATGATTTTAATTCGTAATTGCGTTAAATTCAAGAAATGAAGCGAATACTTGTAGGTTATGGTTATAACATTTTATTGTTTACGAGTGTGTAAAATTGTTTGTAATATTCAACATCGGAATTCAATCCTGTTAATGGCGTATATTATTAACTTGATTTCAAACCAGTACTTTGTCAATAATTTCAGACGCGAGGCAAAGTGCAAAGGTTGCGAGCAAGGTCACGGTGACACAGGAGGATAATGATCTAACTGGTGGTGAGTCACCAATAGTCCGGGCAGTATTTCATAATTAGCTTTGAGGGCTGCGTTATGCGTTTCGTCCAGGCATGCCACAATGTTGTGCCCACACATCTTCGATTAAAGAGCACATTAACTGCAGGGCTCGTCGTATTTTAGGCTTTGGAAAGGGTCGGTCCTTTTCTGTTCATGTGAAAAAATTGATTTAAATGTAGTGAAGTAAATCGCCAAGAAGGATACGTCGAAAAAGCGAATACGCAGAAAAGTATAATAAAATGAAACAGAAAAAACGAAATCAACAAAATAAATTAATAAAACGAGAATGAGAAAAATGAGAATTGGGATACAGGGACGGGGGAGGGGGAGGAATGAATTCGATGGGAAGGTGGGAGGTATGGCACATTGTAACATCAAGTGATTTACGTGCGCGAATGTGTGGCGTAGGTTCAATAATTAAGCGAGAAGGTTGGGATTAGGGCCCGATCGTGTCAGACTTGTTTTCACTTTGCTCTCTTACAGCATGGGCGGTCTTCGGCTCTGTTCAAATTTGATACGCGTATCATAACCCTTTCGACTTTATCCTGGCATTTGAGAGTATTGCTTTAGGTGAGATTACTTGTATCGGTCTGGGATGAACGCACCGAGTAATAATCTTGAGCCCGTAAGAAAACAGCATTCTTCTTATAAAAGTGCTGTCGAAATAGTAAATAGGAAGCTTTATAACTTTTTATTCGGTATCGTTGATTTCATGATTAATACTAATGGAGTACGTTTTGAAAGTACACTCAGAGAAAAAATAGAGTTTTCAGTAAATTTAACTGAGTTTTCAGTAAAGTAGGTTATAACCGAAAAAAATCAGTTAATTCACCTGAAAAGATTAGATATTTTGATAGAATATATGGCAGACTATTATGATACTTGAATTAACAAATTCAATTAATTATACTGAATGTTTCAATTGTTTCAGTTAAAATGTCAGTTTCGGGTGTATTACAACTTAAAATTATAGTTATTTTAATCCAAACTTAATCTCACAGTTAATTTAACTGAATTTAACGGTTATTATACTAGTTTAACTAAGTTTGTCAATAAATCTTACTATGTATATTTTTTCAGTGTATGTTATCTATATTGAAAGGTGTTCAGGTACATTTATATTGGAAACAAATAATGTTGATTTAACAAAAATTGTTTTGTAAATCTATTTTGTCAATACATAAAGCAGATCTGTTTTATTCAACACAATTATTTGTAGGATTCAACAAAATTGATTTGATAAAATTATTTTGTGAAAACAAAGAAATGTTATTGTGCAATAAAGAATGAATTTTGTTAAATCAACAAAATCATATGTTACGGAAGGATTTTGTAGATTTGTTCTAATCATTTTGTTGATTCCGAGTACGACGCATGCGCTTTTGTAACGAGTGAAGTGCACGCAGTTTAACGAGCAAAAACAATTTATGCAATTTATAGATTAATCTATTGTTTTCATTATTTTCATATATATCGTAACAATGAGTCCATCAACAAAATTTTTATTCAAACCAACCAAATCAGTAGTTTATCAAATATTTTAAACCAAATGATTTTGTGAAATCAAACAAATACACTTATGAATTCGACAAAATGTATAATATGAATATACACGCACAAAAATGATATAGTTGAATTAAAGAAATTATTTTCTTTACAAAACATCAACAATATGACAAAATGATCGAATTTGAATCATATTTTGTTGATCTAACAAAACTATTTGTTTGGTTTAATAACAACACAACTGTTTTGTTGAATGAAACAAAATTTGTTTGTATCTACAAAATACTTTTTTATTCTTTCTTTTGGTCCTTTAATTAATAACCAAAGTATTTTGTTGAATCAACCATATTTTGTTTCATTTGACCAAATTTTGTTCTGCCTGTATATGAAATTTAACTTTGTTATTTCGAATAAGAAAAAAAGAAGGATTTGTTTAATAACAAAAAGCTCGAAAATTGTACAGTTGATATATACATGTATATGAATCAAGGTTTTACGTAAACTGCGTATAATTCAAAGTTATGTAACTTTTCCGTTCAAGCGTGTAAAACGTGAAATTCGGGTATATGATTAACGTCTCAATGGAAGAAAATAAGTGATGAAAAGATCGAGGCACTTTAATATGCGAACACCTACGTTGTTGACCACGGTGGTCTCAATATCTATTCTGTTTTTATCTCACTCGACTATCGATGTTAACGCGAACCGAACGTATCGGCTAGGAATTCGCGAAATCCGAAGGCAACTGGCAAATTACCGCTTAAGAATTCGACACTGGAATTTCGTTCAACAAAATACCATTGTTGTGTTCTTACCTGTGCCGAGGAATGGCCAAAGAAGCGTTTTCGGCTTCGCAAGTCACGTGAGCATTGAAACGCTCGATCACTAGACGTGACACTCATGGAGATTTAGTCTTTGCTCGAGTCCTTGTCCATCTTAAATCCAAACTCGAAATCACTCAAACAAGATCTTCTTCGTTGCAAGTAGCGTACTTCGCGTACGGAATTTGAAAGCTATAGGTCACTAATCGAATTGTTTGTCATGCGAACAATCAACTTAATTATCTGGTTTTCGCCTTTTTTTGCGAACTCTAAGAAAAAGAACACATACCGACAAGCCCTAGGCGAATATTTACACGTTTGTTCTTTGAAGTTAATCCCGAAAGAAAAAGTTTTTAAAGTGTATATATATGTAATATTTATTCACTGGGTAAAAGGAAAGAATAAAAATGATGAAAAAAAGAACATAAATATGCGTTGTATAATATTGTAATGTTATATAATGAATAAACAAAGTGTTTTAAATAAATTTTAGGTACACTCAGAAAAATTAAACGTACACTGAGAAAAAAAATGTTTAACAAATTACTACATAATATATCAAAACTGGACGATACGTGGAAATACAAGAAAAATTACTATATAATGTAGTAAAATTGGCAATGCACATAATAATATATTTAAGTTTATGTAGACAAGTTTAATATATAATGTAGTAATTTTTTTGGTGTTTTCACGTATCGTCCACTTTTAATATATTATATAGTAAATTGTTAAATATTTGTTTTCTGAGTGTAGAAAATTGCTGTTTATAATACTAATTTGGAGACATTAAAGTAAAAACCTAAAAATTACCTTGTAAAAATACAGTGTTTTATACCAAATTTTCCTTCTATTTTTTATTATAATGCTATTATAAACAGTAATTTTTAGGATTTTGTTTTAATGTCGACAAATTAGTGTTATAAACAACACTTTTCTAAGTTTAATTTTTCTGAGTGTAATTTAATTATTTTAGATACCTTTAGATTCATTCGTAAATTGTGGATAAAACGATAAAATTTAGTATTTTAACACATTTTTAGTATATAATACGAATCCAGTTGAATAAATTTAAGATAAACAATCTGTTTGTTAAATACACAGGTGGCATATTTATACGATGCTGCAATGTCAATAATTAAAGCATGTGATTGAGTGCAAATAATTCTGAAATATAATTTAAAAGCTATTTGTATAGACATATAAACTGAAGTATTAGTTTGATACTTATAATAATACAAAGAAAACTTTACAGCTGAAATACTTTAGCTGACCGCGTATGAGTAATAATTTAACATACTTGCAAAAGTGATTTAAAATCCATCATAAAATGGTAAAGTAATCACAAAAGCTCGTAAATTGTTGACACTTTTCAGTACCACAGAACTGTGCGGTTATTGTAAAGAAAATTGAATTCTATCCTACGTAACTTCGTTTACCACAATGTGCCCACTTTATGAGTGATGGTCGACTAAATAGTTAAGTTTAGAAGAATTCGATGACATTCAATGAAAGAGTCCTATTTGTGTAGTTCCTATATATACTCCAGTCTATGCTTCGTATAGACTTACATTATTAATTCAATTAATAAAACTTTTACGTTTAATTTAAATACGAATATTAGGATTTGATATTAGATAAAAATTAATGGTAAAAGCTATTAAAATCTAAATCCTATTTACGTTTGAATTTAAATACAACATATATACAAAAAGTTTTAATACTAGTTTTAAGAATAATATTTTACTATAATGTTTGGTGATTATATTCCATCTATGTTATTGACTTATATAGAGAGAATTAGAATTATAATTCTTATCATAATACTTTCGTTCTATTGCGTGTCCTATAATATGTAATCTCAATTATACAAATGTAAATATATAATGCATTGTCCACGATTAAAGTTTGAAGCAAAAGAAATTGTCAGCAAATTAAAATTCAATGTATCAACTGTACAATGATTGTATATGAAAAGACTTGGGTGAAGTAACATGATATTATATTTGTCTATTTCTGGGCAACGTTATATTCCCAATGAAGTTGTCGAGTACATAATATGCGGGCAATTGCTAATAGGATCGATTTAACATGAACGTTTGATCATATCGGTCGAATATAACGAGAATTCACGATTGCATACCATCCGGAACTCGATTAGCTTGACTTACTGAAGTATGTTATAATGGATTGCGTAGAATTATTAATTACACACCCTATGTGTGTTTTTATGTTCGTACGCGTAATTATACTACACTGCATAAATGCGAAATTTCAACAATTTTAAGTCGAACTTTATGTATAGTTGCAATTCAATGATTTATGTCTTGATTAATTAACGAAATGCATTTTTTGTTTCGATTTGGCTACACAATTAGTATCACAAAATTTATTATTAACAAAAATGAACATTGTATCAACACACGCGGATGAAAATTAATTTAACTTTTGCTTACATAATGAAAACAAGTGTTCGTATTAAAAATTGTAAAACGTTAGCTTCTCGTTAATTAGCTTGTCGTATACTTATTTATAAAGCATAATTTCGATATTTTATTATATAATATAAAGTTTATAAACAGATTATGAATTCAAATGCAATGATCTTTGAATTAAACAATAAATAAATGGATATATGACAATAGCTTTGCTTTATTAATAATTATATAATTTTTGTTACAATTTCAAGATAACTGACAAAAATAGTTCTTTTGCAAAATCAGGAACTATATTAAAATATACGTATGGCAGATTCGATAAACTTGAATAAGCACTCCTGTTTTTACGTTTCTGTTAGTCGCATATATATAGATTGAGCAATCTGTAAAAAAAGCCTCAGTAAATTTTTATAGCGTAACAAAGGCAAGCAAAAATATGCAATCGATGAAGAGTTGATACTAACTGGTTAAAGGGATATTTTTGATTATAAAAGAAATTAATTAAAAATATGATATTAATTACGCAAGGGAAATAAATAATGTGTAAAATTAAGTTGAATTCGTTTAAGATGAATAGAGGTATTGATACAGTATCGTTAACTGGCAGAAAGACAAAATGTTTTTATTAGACAAACAGGTATTCAATGACGGAAATTGCTACTTTATCTGACATCGAATAATGTAGAATGCACGTCAGCGTACTTTATCCTTGAAAACTAGAGGCTTTTCAGTCTATTCTATTTTATAAGGTTTCAAAGGTGAAAGCAAGTTTTCTATGTAAATACAGTATTATAAAGGCGCCTGTCAGCAAAAATAAAAACCTGCGTTGGTTGTTATCAACCCTTAACATGTTATGCTATTAATCTTATAATTTATATTAGTTTATGAGCTTCGTTAGTAAATTGTAATATAATGAGATAAAAGTTTTCGACAGTTTTACCGTGAAAGTGAGATGTTTAACTTTTTTCAATAAAGGGAGAACATGTTAAACATAATCATGTATATCAAATTATATAATCTTAAAGAACCACATATAATCAATGAAAAATAATTAAATAATGCTAATCAAAAATATAAAGAAAATGTGTGATATTGAAAGTTGTTATTTATTATAGATTTTCGATAATGTTAACAAATTAAAGATATTTAAAACCAAATTAAAATGCAACTAAAATTTAGAGAAAAAATATATATTAAAGCGGACTAATTTCTTTATTTTTTTATCAAAGATATAATTCTACTCTAGTAGAAAAAATATAAAATTAATATCAATTAAGTTACTTACATTATGTAGGTATTAGTTTATTCATAAAAAATGTATTTAGAACGCTTTAATTTAATTTTAATGAATATATATTTTTGTTTTTTTACATTTAAGGTTTATTATTTATTTTATATATTTTGTAATTTTTTTGAATTTTGAGACTATTAGAATTGGATGGTTCAATGCTCTTTCGTACATTCGATTTGTCAATCATCGCTTAGTCGTGTCGCATTAGTTAGCTTCTATATAATATTATATATAACAATTTATATAAAAATTACCACTGTTCGTTTGAATCATAATATTATTATTATTTTTTCTTATATCCTATTTCAACAAGTAACCCCTATAATTCACTCAGCATATTTAATTTAAATGATTAAATACTTTTTTTTTCAAAAACTTCCCTCGTTGATCTTTACATCTCGAAATTAGTCAGATTATAATCAAATTTTGCTAGCCTTTTGTACCAGTTGTGAAGTTATGACGATCCTTGTTTAGACTCTAGAGGCTATCAAAATTCTTGTTTTTTTGTTTTTTGAAAGATTTGTGTATGTTTTAAACATATACATCTAAAATCCTCATTATTAAAGTCATCAGCATGTTAAACATGAATCTTAAAGTTTAAACACTAAACTGGAAAATATAAAAAACTTGAAAGAAACCACATTAAAATATTATGCTTTTATTACTATTATTATTACAAATAATTCCGGGTTAACCCCGTATGGCCGAAAAGTTAAATATAAATTATATAATATTAAATACAAAAATGAAAAAATACAAACAAAATCTATATAAATACAATTCTTTCCTATCGTGGATTTACTATATACAAGTTTATAGAAATATAAATCAAAACAATATTTATTAAAGAAAATTGATACAAAATAGTAAATTGAAAATTACATAATTCAACATGTAAGCAATATCAATTAATATCTTATATTCTTTTTTTTGCCGCAAATCAGTCAGCTGGAAAATATAAATGAATTGATGTGCCAACATTACAAACAACTCTTCACAATATATATATCCTTTTACCAAAAGGTAGAAGTTGTTCATAAGCTATATATTAACATATTATCCTTTTATCGTTGTCCAAAGCTTCATTAACATCTGTTCGTGATTATTAATAATTTCCAGCGATCAGTAACGTTCGTTTGATCATTCCACTGAGATTGCTTTGTTTTGTTGTTGACTACAAAGGGAATTGTATCAAACGAACTTCCTAAACTGCAGTAAGCATTTAGGCAAGGGGATGCTGTAGATTAATACTTTACTTTCTAATGACGTCCTTGATCGAAACGCACATTTTGTCGACATGACGAGAACATTTACATTTAATTTCAAGATATAATTTTCATTTATTTCTTCAATAGAATTAGGTTTTATGTTCTAAATTATATACATTCAACACGCATGACTTGTACAAGCTATTGAAAAATTGAATAACAGATTTAAACAATATTTATCGATATCTTTTATTTCTGCGGAATATTTTTGTGAGTAATTATGTACATTTTTATCAAAATGAATGAAAACTGTTCAAAAATCTATAAACAGAACTAATATTAAAAAAGATTTTACTTTAACAATAAAAAACATTGAATTTAATTTATTTTTTACACTTCGAAAAATTGAAAATTATATGTTTAAATTAATTCCATTACTTTGATTCCGTTACTTACAAATGTTATGAAATAATGAAATTGCATTGTTTTTACTATCGTCGTACATCTGTCTACATTTATATTACATTATCAATAATATATTGATTATATCATTATGTATTATTATTATTAATACTTTTTTATTAGTGAAATAACAATAACTTTTTTGTATTCTTAATTTAATGTAGTTTATATAATTTCTGCTTAAGAATAATTAATAATTGTAATACATTAACGATGTGGCAATCAATTCTTTTCTTTTATTATTCCAATACACTGAGAGAAATTCAGAGAATTTTAGTGTCTTTAACATTAATACAAAGACATATCAGTCATATCTTGAAAAATTACCGTTTAAACAATAATAATAGGATTTAAAATTTGAAGTTATAAAGAAAACTGTTAATTATTAGGTTTATTCGGTATTTAATGTAAATTTTAACATATAAATTTCTATTTTAACATACATGTTTTTTCATTACTGTTAAAAGTAGTAAAATTTGCTGTTACATTTCTCTCGGTGTAATTGTTCCAACTGAATCTAGCATATTACACCGGTACTTCCAAATATAATGCAACAATTATATTTTGAACGAAGCAATTTTAAACACAAATATGTCGAAATGGAATCGGCAAAAATTTAATTTGTCCTAATTTTCTATAAATGGCTTAAAAAGCAATTTCTCGGCATTTCGATAACTATAAATCGACATAACCAATCATCTCGTCAAGCTCAAATAACTGTTTCATACGCCGTTATCAAGTTATGTTCTATATTACAATTTATATGGAAATATCATAAGCAGACAAAGACAAATATATTAAACTTAGTAACTGTAATGGTTATTTCTAATTCATGTATATTTAATAAAGATCATTCGAGTGTCTTGAAATATAATGCCGTATTCAATAATTACTTCGTTATATGCGCCTTAATCGCTGTTCATCTCTATATCTACGTTTGCTAAACTTATTCATCTTATTATTCCATCTCCTCATCAGCAAACCATATGCTCAAATAATTATGAACTTTTGACGCTTTTAGCAAAGAGTCTAACTTGCTTAATATACTGCTCGAAAAATGTTGATATTGAAAAACAATTTCCATTTTAATTAAATGTATTTCCTACGATGTTTAATAACAATTAAATTTGGTATCTTATGTAGAATCTCGCAGATTTCAAGAACATTGGATTTATTTTATCTTTCATTATTCGGAGATTGATTAATGCAATTTGTTTTTGCGTGTAAAGTATTTATATTTAAGCCATATTTATAAATTATGGCTTTGCAGAGATATGGAAACAAATATTTAGAAAATTATTATACATATTCTATAGAATACAAATCTATACAAGAT
>JABFQC010007118.1:0-10290 GCA_022817085.1 Psilanteris sp. ZL-2020
TTATATAATACTGTAATTAGTATAAATATATATATATATATATATATATGATAATAATATTCCTATATAATAATTGTTGAAATTCATTAGCACTAAAGAAGGTGAATTATTTTTAGAAATAAAATATAATCAATTTATAATGTGTATATATATATTTGAGACATTGATGTCTCCATATGATTTTTATTTATTTATCATGACATGGCGGAAATCCGTGCATATCTATGTGTTTTTGTAATACAGAAAATCACATATGTGTGAATCGTGACCGATCAGCAGCACCATTCATTTAACCAAGCTCACTTGGACTACAACTTTTAATATTTTGCGGCCTTCCGTCTCTCTGCGTGCAATTTACTCAAACGCCTTTTGTGGCCGAACAAATTTAAGACCGCATTTTGCTGCAATTATTACGAATCAAGGTTTCAAAATATTCCGCCACAGGGTGCCAACTAAGTACATAGCTTAAATAAATTTTACCTTCGGTTCGCCGTTTGCAACGCCGAAGGAGGTCTACAATTCGAACCGTTATGCGTTCTACCCGAGTTTATTTAAACATATTTAACGTTTATAAATTATTGTAAGCGCAGCTACATTATGCAAACATAATTTATACATTTAACTTTTGATATTAGAATTTATTATTGTTTTTATTCAATATATTCAGTGCATAAAATGTTATTAATTGTTATATATTGAACATAATTTAGTTAAAATAACTTACTATATGATTTTGATCTAAATTAGTTATTTCAGTTATTATAAATATAACTTTTTTATATAACAGAAAAACACGTAAATTACATACTGTTATAGTATGTTATACTGTAAAACTATTTGATCTATAATAAACGTTTTAGAGACTATTTGGACACTTATAAGTGTTAATTTTGAAACAAATTAAAAACATTCTACTTAGATGTAAAACAACATCAGTAACAAAGGCCATTTCAATAAAGAGGAGCACTTAAAAATACTTCTAGAACACTTATTTTTACAGTGTAGTTAGTTGAAGAAACAGAATTTTTTACTTTTACGAAAATTTAATATGATACTATTTAATATGATATTTATATGTATTTAAAGTATCTCACAAAATAATAAATATTATTTTAATAGTATAAAAGAAATAGACTTATCTTATTACAATTATTTTAAAAAAATGATCAATTAATACGCAATTCGTAAGTATAATCATATATAAATGTATACAGTAAAATATATATATATATATATATAAATATATGAAACCGAACACTATAAAATAAATTTAAATAAAAAAATCTGTAATAAATTTCATTGGTGAATTTGACTGGTATAAAAGAAAAATGATACTGTGAACTGAGCAGCGTAATTTGGCAGCGAGAGAGCGCCGAGCATAGGAACGCAACCCATTCATCTTTAAATTTATTACTTTTAATTAGTATTAAATTAAAGCGTCAGAGTATTCTACTGTAGGTGGCATGTTCATATTAAATATCACGCTTTTACCATTTTTTCCCCTTCTTTTATTACGTGTGTTAAGTTGTATAGATTAATTTCGAAATTTGATATTATTTATATGTCCGGAATAATTTCATTTCAAAAGAAATCAACGTTTGAAGTCTACTTAATGCAATACATATTAAAAATAAATATATCTAGTTTATACTGCTCAAAATAATCATATGGTTCTAATTATTTACTCAAATTATAACACATGACTCAGTGCACTTTTAACAGGGCACTAACAGGGTACTCTTTAAATTTTTTCCGCAGTACATTTTGTGTGAAAACTTAATAAAATGTTCAAATTATTAAATTAAATTATATATAAAATTATAAGTTAATATTAATTACTAAATTTATGATTAAAATATTTTGAAATTTTTATATAGTAAATATTTAATTATAAACGAGATATATATTTTTAAATAAAACTTGGTTCAGAAGTACATGTTTCACCAATCAAAATAATGAATTATTTATTAGTATTTAGTTTTAATATTTATGACTTATTTTATTAGTATGAAGTTCAGATATTTAAATATTTATAGTTAATTCGAAAACTATTTAATTCATTATTTCGGGAACAACGCCCTACATAACTCCTGTTTGCGTCCTTGAAAAAACCTCTTGATTTTTTAATGGTGATATTTTTATTATTTACAATATTCTCGCATGTTATACGCTAAATAAAATGCTAATGTAAATCTACGATCTACATTTAATATTTACATTTTAATATTTTACGTTCGTAAGCATAAATGGTAAAAATCTTTCATTTTCATATAGGTTAAATTTTAAAAGACACAAGTCTCTGATAATGAGCGCCACACAAAAACACAGCATCCATCACAAAAAATTCTGTAAAATAAATGCTATAAAATACTCTTTATAGATTTTATAAATTTTGTATTGTTTTCATTTAGAAACAGTGTGTAAAATTTTTGTAATTTTGTGGGTGTTTTTTTTAATAAACACAGATATTTTTACGTATGTTGATAAGTACAGAATTAGTTTTCTATACTTCTTCACACTAATTCATATTAATACTTAGTCATTAAGAAGAAAGTCTTCTGTAATAGAAGGTTACTGCATTTAAATAGCCAATATGGTATTATTAGTCCAAGTATATAGGGCAAGTGTTTTACCTTAAGACAACGGGAAGTATTTTGAACAGCACATTAAATCTAAAAAAGTTTCGAATAAAAGTTTTTAATCTTATAGGGTGAGCTTATTCAATGGTGCCTAACTCGACTATCCACTCCCACCGAGGGATTAAAGTGGGGAGAAACTTTGAAATCTTAACTGGAAACCTTCATTTTTATTGTTATTTTAAATACAATTAATTGTGTGTAAATCTTGTATACATATATGTAATATATAAAAATATAATAGGAATGGAATAAGTAAAGTCATATATTGACTTTCAAAATATTTTAACGATCGATACGTATATTATGTATATACAGTAAATGCAAAGTATAATTTTTTGTTTTCTTATTACTTATCTATTTGTTAGTTTAGGAAAATGATCGCAAGAAACGAAACTGTCTTCAACAGCTTTGGACACTTTAACTTCTTAGAAAGTTCTTTGCGAAACAGAATTCAGAATTCGCTGAAATTTAATACAAGTTTTACGATTCAAACTGTAGTGACAAGACCTATAATAATGTTGTAAAGTAATTTCAATAATTTTTTATCATGCATTATATTAGCAAAATGACTTCATGGTCATAAATAGTATGTTATTATAGGTAATATTTGTATTAAGATTGTATATTAATCTAATAAATTATATATGAGATTGATATAAATATATTGCTTACATAATTAATGTAATCAATTTAATCGTTATTTATTTTACGTAATGCAAGTAAATAAATTTGTGTCACATAAAGTCATTAAAAAATTATATAAATTTTAATTATGTATTCTTTTAAGGAGTAATTAAAATTAATAAAACTCAAAATTATATCATTTTAATTTATAATTAATTATGTTACAATTTATTCAAAAGTAATCGCAAGAATCGATTATGAATAAAATATTATATAAAATTGTCTTTCATCCGTCAAATAATAACAAACCACGCATATGGAATTAAACATTTGATATTAATACTATGCAATGTATAGTAAAGACAATTTAATAGATATTTATTCCACCAATCTTTTGTCGAGGATACAACGAAACTTATATTTGACTGGTTTTATCAGATGTGATGACTAATTTCTCCTCTTCATAAGAGCACTTATATTGTTCACGTACTGGTAATAGACGTACAACAACTGTTCACATCTGCATCGTGAAGTCGAACAGCGTCAGTAAATCCACACCTAGGACACCCTCTTAAACACTTATATTCGATATGTAATCATGAGAAAGCCGTCGTCGCGTGTAAGGCCGCAGGCTCAACATGATCACTGAACCAAGAATATTAAATCAACCTGACATAATAATTCTAAAGCCTTTATAATAAGTATTAATCATGCCAAAATGCTAAGCGATAGATAAAATAAACTAATTAATTAAATATTTTGTTAATAAATTATAAAAATAGACCAATTAAAATAAACATATTTTTGTTATCATGAAATAATTTTTACATAATAAAGAAATTAATGTTATAATTTTTATATGAAATATATGAAACTATCTAAACATTCAAATTAATAAAATTAATGATAATTATTACTATGCATGGATTAATTTTAAATATATGTTATAATTCTTGAAAGTCTTGGAAATTAAATGAGTTAACTTAACTTAAAAAGAAAATAATTAAGTTATAGCTGAATTTAAAAATATAAAAATCTCAATGAATTGCAATAAGTATAATGATATTTCGTATTCACTGTTTGGTAATTATACTGTTTCTCCGTGTACCTTACACATTCCATATAATTTATAAAATTTTGTCTTTCCATCGATCTTAAATAAATTTCAACAAAAATTATGCTTTATCAAAAGTATAACAATCGTTTGCACCTAAAAGAAATATAGTAATGTCATTCACATTATAATTATAATCATTATAATAATAATTGTTGCAAATAAGTTAATTACTAATAGGAAGTAACTTGCCATCAGTGTTACGAGCAGAATATCGATATAGAAAGTTTTAGAAGAAGATAATAACTGCTAACAACTGGTAGAGTTGATGAATTTAATATCGAGGTAGAGGTTACATTTTCAATTAACGTATAATAAAATTGTTAGATGCAACTTCACAGACCACAGGATGGCCTCCGGATTGAATTATAATCCATCTATGAGGGAGGGGGTAGGAACGATCGAGGGTAGTCTCTCAATTTTTCGTAAACAGAATTGTTGCTTGAAGCAAAATTACTTGGCATTAAAGATAGGGCGTTAATAGCTATCGTTATACGATAGTACTAAGTACTGGCAAAACTTGAATTGAGACAATAAAAAAATATTAACTTTTCTTCTATATTATTTAAAGGTATAAATAAGGTAAAAATGAATTTTTGTATTGCAGTTATTGTATAAGCAAAATGTTAACACAATTTTAAAGAATAATATTTAGAAGTACATTTATATATAAACACATATATACCCTGCGTCACCTTTGAGGACAAACCCCATTTAGGCGCCTAGTCACGTGTTTGTTTTTTTAAGACACAACATTTTTTTTTTTTTTTTTAAGAAAACAGCAAAAATCTTCCCCGGGCGGTCTTTGGCCGCTCTCAGCACTCTAATTATTAAATGAGGAAAATATCAAATATTTGCAGGATTTAACAAAAACTCGTCGAAACAATTAAGAATGCATTTTGAAACTAGTGAAAATATACTTATTTTTAAACCCTTATTTAATATAAATATAACCCTATAAAATGTTTATATTTTTTATTGCAATTTTATAAATTATTATATTTATTCTTCAATTTATTCAAAAATTTACGTTCATATATAAATTCAACCTTTAAACATATTAATAAAATTAAAAATTTAAAAGCAAAGTAAGATTTTAGATTTGCGTATAAAATATAATACATTTTCATAAAAAATGTATAGTATATCTCGCGAGATTGCTCCACTATAGGGATGTATAACTGCGGGTGTGGTGATAACAATTTTGCCGAAAAAGTGATTTGAGGTGAGTTCCTGCAAGGCTACGTGGTAGGTCCGACTATCTTTTTTTAAAAGGTAACGAAAATTACATACCCATTGTTCTAATATCGTTATGATCAAGTATTGGTACTTTATGACTTCCTTCATACGCCACACTTTGTCAATTGTCTTGATGTTTGTCTATAATAATAATAATATCCTTTTAATGTATTCCTATACATTCGATTGATGTTAGTGTAAAGTATTAACATTTTGTTTTAGATATTATTATATTTAAATTCTTTATTCCTTAAACTATTTAATTTAAGTACTTTATATATAATACATAATTCAAATAGTATTTAAATCAATCTAAAGATTCACTTATTTGTATTCCATACAATCTATTTATTTATTTTTGCATTTGATGTTTATGAAATGTAGAATTTATCCATTTCTTTATTCTTGATTTATTTCCTATTCTCAAATATTTGCACAGTAATATCATTTTATCCTCTGCTCGAGGAAGCACTTATTGTGGTTCATCGAAGCATGCCACTCAAAATAAACTTTGTAATATCATTGAACCACTTTTGACATCACTCGACATATTTCCCAAAAGAAACATTTTTATCGATTTTGAATCTGTTCATTGAATCGTGTAACTAATTGATTCCTGAAAATCAGGCGAAATACTTATAAAAACAGCAATATAGACGTAACTATAAATGTTGCGAAATAAAGTCATTTGTTAACGCTGGATCGGTTACCGTACCCCCAAAACTTTCACACCCTTCTGACGACCCTCTTGATTTATTATCTCGATTGTCATTATTCTAAAACACGGGTTTAATACCAAGTACGGTCCACATGCCGCGTCTGCGTTCACGCATAACAATCTTCCGTGCAAATAATGTTTTTACACGATAACTCATCGCTATCACCTACATTTATTATTTATGTGTCACATGTGGTATTGTATATATTGTACTTTGTGCTGATCAAATAAGAAGCAAACAAATCTAAAATTATTCTTAGAACCTTGTATATATAAATAAATGCTTTATCTATTTAATTATTTTAAATATTATATAATTTATTTATTTTGTCTTAACATGCACTCATACATTATTTGTATAAATTCAAAAATAAATATCAGCAATCGGTATATAGCAATTTGGATATTAGGTTAGTACAAATTTTATAAGTCTCTAGTTGGTCATACAAGCCTTTGCATAGACGGTGTCATATAAATATTAAATAATAATATGAAGAAAGTTATGAATTATTAAATATTTACTACAAAAACTCATTTCATTATCGTTATTAAATTAAATTGTTTATTTTTATAATAAAATAATTTAATATTTTGAACTTAAGAACCACATATAATAATTTTAATAATAAGTAATAGTTCGTGATTATTACTTATATATAAGACAGTTTCAATTAACATTCAACAATTTGTAAGTATAAGTAGAATGTTGTTAATTTGATTTAATTTATTAAGTTTTATATTTTTCATTCTACTTTTATCATCTTTTGATAACTGTTTATGTGCTAAACAAATAATAATAATAGAGGCACATACTTTAATTCATTAATTATGTGAAGCATAATTTATATAATATTATTATCTTAGCAAATATATGTTGTTGGAACAATTGAATGATAATTACAAATCATGTTTTATTCAATGAATTAACTTTAATTTTATGCCCAACATAAATTTTGATTTATCATCCATGATGTCATTATTTTTCAAAACATTTCTACATATCTCTAGACCTGATACGTTGTTCTAAAATCTGAGTACAATGAAATATCCTTACACTGTATTTTTTAATCACTAAACATTATTTCAATCCAATAATTTATTTCATTTCTGTCATTTGCGTGCACAGAAAGCTGGGTCTCACATTACTGTTCCTGAGACGTACTTATCTTTTATCGACTCGTTTCGCAGTCTCTTTCCTCTTTCAAATATATACCTACCATTAATTAAAGTAGAATTTTCTCGTTCCACTGCTGTATCTCTTCACTATACCTCCTCGTCGACGAGAGTCTTAGTTGTATTCTTCTTCTTTTTAGTCAACAGTTGGAATTCTCGTTTACCTGATAGAAAGCATCCAGAAAGAAATTCAAGTCTGAAAAGGACGTTGAGTGTAAAAACAGCTTAATCGAGCTTCGCGAAACAAATATTTCAATGGTTTGCGCCTGGCAATCAGTGCTCAGAGATGTGGTTTTTAAGGCTTCTATTAAACAAGTACTCAATATAAAATGATAAGATTTTTGTTAAAAAAGATATTTACCGTCAGCTATTTGATTAATACACGAATATTGCTAAGAGTGCAATACATTGCAAGCTAGGTTTAACATATAATTAATTAATTTTAAAAGTTTCAAATGTTGTAAGATAATTAATATGTTCTGTTTTCATAACTCTATCTATACATATAAAATTTTATTTGTATAAGAATGTGTATTTTAATATTAATTTGTTACATATTCCATTAAATATAATTTAATCAATTTTAATAAAGCAATATATCAACTGCAATCATGTATCTACGAAGTTTACAATTTTCTGCAATTGGACTGAATAAATGACATCTGCATTTTGTTTTAGAGATTGATAGCAAGAATATTAATCACAGTATGAAAGAGATTGCTGGTTTCCATAAGGCATTATGATAACCAATCTATAATTAATCAAGTGATGTATATAAAAGAGCATTGCCTTTTCCCTTAGGAAAAGGGCACCTCCCATAGCTACAATAAACTGTTGTCTTGTGCAGTTCGTTACAGCGCCCAATAGGATAATAAACGCATGTTCTTCTAGAATTGCAAGCCAAGGGTTGTTCTGCATGCATATACAGTACGCAAGCTGCTGTTTATAAAAAATGGTTATTACTATTCCATTTTGTAAGTCATACATCACACACAAATTTTAGCCTCTATGGAAATGTAGAGTGAAGATTGTGCTTTTACTGACAACATTATTAGGCAAATAACATTTAGAATATTTATTTCCACGTGTATGAGTAATATACTGAGGCAAACGTTCTTGGTTCGAGGATTTATTAACCGCTAATGCAATATAACGACAAAGTAATGGTGAACATAGGAAAAACGAAATTAAAGTCGAGGACTCTTCAAAAAGAGGATGCAGAGAACGTTATGAATTAGAAAAAGTGGATGAAATAAACCAGGAAAAAAACAATAATTATGTGAATTAATTACAAATACAACTGAATACTAATATTTGGAAGAAGTGGCAAATATATTTCGTGCCAAATTCTTAGTTGAAATAAAAAATCCAGTCCTATTTTTTTCATTCATTAATCATCAATCCTTATAATGAATAATTAATGATCACACAAAACTTGTTCAAATTAACTTCAAGAATGGTCTATAGCATTTGGTGCAAAGTATTTTATTAACTTTGCCCCTGTAAATTTAAGATAATTTCGTTGAGTTTCTAAGACGATTAAAGAAGTTCAGAATTAGTGTAACGAATTTTAAAGATACCAAAAGTTCTTGATTCGAAAGTACTTAAATTCAATATGTCTAGTTTCATTTCCGATATAGTTTAAATAGAATTTTAACTATACGAATGAAAGATTATTATATTTGATTTGGTTATAAACTTATGAAGTTTCAAAAAATTAAATAAATAAATTTGTACAATTGGAAACACTTATGATAAATCATAAAATATAAAAGACTAGAATTATATAAATTTAACAAAAACATATTGTTTTTATATAAATAAATTAGAATGGAAAATAATAATAATTTTATTGTAATAATAAGTATTTTTATTGAAAATTGATTTTACGATTAGGTTTGTTAGAAAATGCGTATCTAATTTGACGACTTCCATATACGAAACAATCTCTTCGTTATTCGTCAGAGAAAATTAACTCTCGATGAGCGAGATTACTTGATCTTTTATACCAAGTAAGCATAAAAGTATGATACCTCGCTATTATTAAACTGACTCGCTTCACTGCGAAGACGGTAGCTCAGTAATGCGCAGTAAATCGAATGAAATCCAGCCATAGCACGCCATTTGGAACTTGGCACGATGAGAATTCCGTGGCATGGTTCTGTCTCTGTCGTTTTCCGGCACCCGCAAGAGACCCTCTGCCAACTTCCCGACGGATCTCCTTCTTCGTCTGTCTATTCGTCTTTTTCTTTACAAGTAAAATAATCACGAGGAAGCGCATGGCGATGTTCGCTATGCGGGACGCCGTTCGTGACTCGGTGGTACGTCATTTTTTAACGTACTTTTGATACTAAATGCCGCTACGATGTAAACCCAAATGGAGGCATTTTGATTATCGCATGCTGCTTATTGATATGAAAGTACTATGTTCTGTACGTTGACCTTTTGACACGAAGATCATTTTTTATTCAAAGCTCTCGACGTTTATTTCAGAATACGCTACTAATGTGATTTTTCAAACAAATGCATTTGTTTTGAATATACTAATGCATGTTATACAATAACTGAGTTTTTATTATAATCACATATAATTAAATATACAATTAAATAAATCTAAAATAAATTAATTATAAAGTATATTTAATTATTATTAATGTTGTTATATCCTATGATAAACAAGGCAAGGTCTTAGATTTTGATTACAAAAATCTATACCTTTTTATAAAGTTTTGAGTCTTGAGGGAATATTTGAAATAATTATTCAAAGTTTTTGTAATTTTACA
>JABFQC010007119.1:0-10290 GCA_022817085.1 Psilanteris sp. ZL-2020
AGGTAATCGTGCTGTCAATTCAAAAGTCAAATTAAACATCAACCTCAAAATATCCTTTAAAAATACTACACTTATATAAAATTCAAACAAACAATGGAGTTAATCAAATAAAAAAAAATTTACATTACTATATATATATCAAGTTTTTTATAATTTTGACAAATTAATCATTTGTCTTTGTTTGTTGAATTAATATGAATTAACATAGAAAAAATAGATATAACTAATTTCGTTACTAATTTTAAAAAAACTAGACACAAGTAAGTAATTATTTTCAATATTTAATACTAATATTTATCAATGCCAACAGAATACTTTCGCATTTGTTGAACAAAATTGTTTATTTTATTTTCGAGTTATGCGACTTAATATGTCATTTTTCTCATTTTCGTCATAAAATTGTGTATTATTTAAGTCAACTTTGAATCAAAATATTTCGGCTTTGAGACACAAGAATCACTTCAAATTTTACTAAAATAATTTGTATAATTTCATCAACAATAACATATATACATTTAATCAAAATTTGTCATTTTTGGCAAAATCGACACAATCACCTTAAACTTCATTATCATTTAAAAGTCGATTTATATATTCTGTCTAATATGTTATCATAAATTTTAAAAATGTAAAAAGACGTTGGTTCGAAGCTGAGATAAAATTGCTTTTCTTATTCTTTCTCCATTCTATTGAAATGTTTTATTTTCTAATATATATATATATATATCGATTTGTAAATCAGTTATATTTATAATTTGTTATTTATTTAATTTATTATATATTACTTTTTATACGAAACTCGTAAGTACTTGTTGCAATACACTTTCAAAAATAAAACTTGTATGTACAAATGATATATAGTAATCGTTAATGTGGATCGTTTCTCTATAAACATAGACGACGATTGCCATTTACTAAGTACACCGCAAATGCACCGCAAATTATTTGAAGTTAGTTTGAAACGCTGTTTATATATATCAATATCTGGGTCATATAATAGATGAATCTCGAATTCTCGCATTCACAACAAATACATATATTAAAGCACAATCATTTGTATCAAATAATTTTGGTTTAATTAAAAATTCATATATCAACATCATTTATTGCAATTTGAACATAATTTCATCGCTTTATCAACTTAATAATTAAATTTAGCAATTTCACGATACGTGTTGTTTGCAACAATTTTATAATAAATGTAGATCTGCAAATGTCTAAAACGAAACTGAAAAACTGAATATAATTTATTACCCTTTATAATACAAAAAATTTGATGAATCTTTGTACATCACACACATACAGTATATAATGTTTCATTTCTGAAAGCAAAAACTGAATTGTCGCTCTTACCTTAGAAAATTAGAACATTTTTCTTATCCTGAAAAGGGCCTAAAAATGAATGGTTGAAAATATTTACGTTATTTTGTCATCTAAAGTTACGTAACCGTAAATAATTATTAGTCAAAAAATGTTCAAATTATAAAAAATGGTATGGTTAGTTATGTAAATTTATTACAACTAGGATACCCTCGTACTTGGACAATTTTAAATAATTTAAACTTAATTAAACCTTAAATAATATCATAAAAATTTTTTTTTTAATTTTACACTCATATCATGTTCCATTAAATGTTTTACAAAATCTGCTAATGTATTTATTAAAAAAATGAAATTATATGTCAAAATTCAATTCTAATCCGAGGAAATAAATTCAGTTTTACTCGGACAGTGGTGTAAAAGACGTTTCGCCATAATCATTGATGTATTCCAAAAGTAGGAGTACGAGAGAGAGGCATTGAGGATGAGTTTCATTAAAAATGCGCTGCCAATGCAAATCTCCCGGGAGTTGCGCTCAAAAGTGCAAGTTAATGCAGATTCAAGCACTTTTGCATCTACTCGAACCTCGTCTGTTTCAATAAGCAGATGGCGTTTCTACGTATTTGCATTAAAAGTTCAAGTCATCGCGAGTCAGAAATAATTCTCCCGGCAATTGCTCGTCAAAAGATTTGTCAAATTTTTATCATAATTGATTAATCGCTTAACGTTTATCGAAACGCGCAACGATGGAGATTTCGAAGCGTTCATCTTATCGATTTTGCAATAAGTGTTTGACGAATTTAATTTCCGACTATTTTCGTTCGTTAAAACACACACACTGTCGCGTATGCGTTTTGTCAAACATTTACCAACGTAAAAATATAAAATGTGTATATTAATACCATGCATACCTGCACATATATTTCCTATTTTGAGGATATTCGCATTCTAAATTAATAACTAAGTACTATTTGCATGTTTTATTAATCATTCCATATACATTACTGTAATAGCGAACTAATAAATATGCAAAACAATAAAACCAGAAAACAAATTGTTATAAATTTACAAACGCTCGTAAACCGCGAAAAATCACCCCAGACGAATCGCTGACTAAAATAATATCAAAATCTAATTGCCGCGAAAATCAATAAAAACCTTAATTTCACATCTACGCTTTAATTTTCGTTCGTTTCATTTAAACTTAGTTTAACGTCATAATATCGTGTCAACTTTCATTGCATTCACATTCCTATTTTTCCAACATTTTCCTCAGCGGATGAAGGGTATTATTCTCATCTTCATTTAAAATGTGCCAACTAACACTCACAGTGCGTGATTTACATGTTTTTTCTGGCTCAATACAGAGATAATACTTAGAGAATGTTATAAATCACGTCGAGTATTGTTTTATTCGAAAAGCGTGAAAATTTCATACTTTTATGAGTGTGAAATGGCGTCACACTTTTGCGTTACTTAATTCTAAATCGCGAGAGTATTTCAGAATCGAATGTAACGCCGCAAAATAGAATTACAACTTTGCAAGTCTATATAGTGTTTCGATTCACCGTGACGTTACATGGTCGTGTTTTTTATAAAATTTAATAGACAAATCGCCGTGGATTTCGCACTAAATTGGGAATCTATGGCGGCTAATTTGCATCGGTGGTTAAGACATCAAATTTGCATAAAATATGTACACTTCTTCTTCCTTAAGTTCACATTTCACGTGATTTATGGACAAATTGCGGGCCAGAATATGGTCGAGCGATATTTCACTTTATTATTTAATTTAACGGATAACATTGAAGGCTCTCTGGACGTCACAATTTACATTTTGCAATTGGAACGCGTTGATTCGAATAAACATAAAATAATATTGCAACTCATTTAAGGTGGTCGCGCTGTCATTTCATAAGTTAAATTTAATATCATTTTCAAAATATCCTTAAGAAACTAAACTTAATTCAATCATAACTAAACAAGTAAATAAAGTTAAACAAACTTGAAAAATATTCAAATCATCGTATATGTCACTTTATGTATGTAATTAATTGATCATTTGATTTCCGTTGTTTTTAAAATTAATAATGAAACATATAGATGACTAATTTAATTACCAATTTGTATAGAAATTGGATACAAGAAAATGATTATATTTAAATTTTACGGTTTGTCAATGCCAGTAAATAATTTTACAGTTTTTGAATAAAATTTTTGAACATCCTTTTATTCATTCTCGCCATAAGATTATGTGTGATTTCAGACATAAGAATTACTTTAAATTTTACCAAAATAGCGGTAATGTCATCAATATAATAATATATATACACACAAAAAATATACAGGCTACTGCCTATATACAATGTGTCAGTTCCGCGTATTATAAACTTCCGTCGTATTAAAAACTTGTCGTAATTAAATCTCAGAACAAGAATGTACGTGTTTTTCTTTTAGAAGAACCCCTCTGTCGCGAGAATTGGGTTTATTTGCGGCGCGAAGTTAGCCGCTTGATGCATTTTATTGAGATGTTATTGCGCGACTCAAGTGTTCGTCTGCGAAATTCGTCGCATTATAAAAACACGCGGCGACTGCGATTCGCGCGTGTTCATTACGACGCTGCGAACAAAAGTATTTAAAGTAAAAGCATTCCCGGGTGACTCGCGCGGTCAGCCGTAGGGCGGAAATAAACGTCCGACCGCGGAGGAATTTTAATGAAGTCCATTTCCGTTCATGCGGCGCGCGCGCAAATTTGCATTAATTTTTCGGTTTCCAGCTACACGGCGTTGTCTTTTATGTTCACAGTGCTGAAAAAAGTTCGTCTCTATGAAATTGTCGCACCTATTTTCGACTGCTTCCTTTTACGCGTTTCTCACTTTCATTGACACTTCGTTGTACATTTTGTACGAAATTATGTGATCCTGCAAATTTGTTTCAACTTTGTTTTTATTTAACGGCCGCGTGTTGCAATGAAACGAAATAAATAAACCGATTGATTTGCAGGTTAATATTAAGGAAATAAAATACTACCACGGACGAATTTGTTTTTTAATTATTTGCAAGTAAGCAATGTTTTGTGACTTGAAAAAATTATTCATAAACTTTTTTATTTTGTATAAATAGAATATATGTAGCAATAATTCGTGTGTATTATATATATTTTACGCTATTCTGTTGTGGTAGTTAGACGGTATATGATCTAATCTAATATTTTATTAGAAGTTTAATTAGTTTTTGTTGAGTTTGGGTTATGCGATGGTATAGGTTTGTTATGGTTTAAAGCTGTTCATACGTGCTGTCCTGTGATAAAGATGGGGACAGATTTTGTGTAATTGGGTCTCTAATTTTCGTATACGCTTGTTCGCTATATCTATATGTTGCAAAAATTAACCTAAAAAACTATTCATTGGGATACTTACCGAGCACATGTTACAACATAATCATAATATCTGGATTCTATATGTATTTGCTATTTCAGTTATTGAGGTATAAAATGCTACTGACATTAAAAATGGTGTTTTATATAATGAAAACAATCTAAATTTATGTTTACATAGTGATTAACATAATATTTTTGTTTAAAGAGGAGTGTTTTGTCAACGACTAAAGGAAGAACTTGGAATAAGTAAACAAACAATCAATGTCCTTGCCATCGTGACCTTGTTTATTATTTATTTGTTTACGTTTCTCAGTTTTTATTATGTTGCGTTGCACGTAGCATCAAAATATTATGCATAAACAGTACTTGTTAGACGTTATGAAAATAAATGTACAACGAAAATGTAATACGATGAATACGTTATTAATGTTTTGAGAATGTTAATTTCTTTTTGTAATAAAATATTAGATTTAGTATGTTTTTGTTAAACTCTTTTTGATACGTTGTTAACACATACGTTGGTTTTTAATTTAACGTTGAACAAAACTTGCGGAAGAATAATCATTTCCATTTCTATATATTTATAAAAACAGAACATTTTCAATTTTGATTATTTGTCAATACCTCTGTTTTACGTAATGGAATAATTTATTTTTCCATTTATAGGCTTCGTTCGAGCGATCTAAAATTTGAATCCGTAGTGAACACGCCAAAATGAGAAGTTACACGCGGCAATCGTTGACATATCGACAGATCCCGAATTAAGTGTCAGAAATAACGTGCGTTGTTAACACACACGGCATGTCATTGACAATGCAGTGGACATGAAAACTACTTTATTACTTTCTTGTAAACGTAATAACAGTTACTTTGCTATATGATTTTATGACATAAAAGAAGTTAATTTTAAGATAATATATCCATGTTAATTGTGTGAAAATAAATTTGAGTAGGTAATACATATTTTAAGAGTATAAATATAATATCACTATACTAGTCTGGATAATTTCATAGAGAAGTCTTTTTAATTATATATTTATTTGTTTATCATATTGTCATATATTTCATAAAGTGTAGTATGTAAAAAATAAAGTAACTTTATTTTTACGGAAAAATTCGAAAATTTCATAAAGCACGCAATTTTCATAATGTTACAATATAAAATTCAATATCGCAGTATACTTTCAACCATGTAGTATACTTGACTAGAAAGGAATATTAAGATAGTATAATTATATTATATATGTATATGATTAATATTGAAATAAAAATTGTGATAGAGCATATATATGTGGTTCTTATTTCTACATAGGGAACTTGCCAGGCAATTCGATGAGGGCCAATAGTTGGTTATAATGCAAAAGTGAAATATTACCCTAATGACAAACTAAAATATGAATTTTAACTCTATTTTTATATTTTTGTTATAGTAAAAATGTTGGCAACTCATGATCACATTTAGTTTACCTCGTTAAAATTTATTCGGTACTAACAGGTTTTCAGATGCCAGGTCAGTAAAAGTAACTATGGCATAACCTATTATAACCTGTTCAGGTCCCTATTTGTTTTTCGCATTATGGTCATTTTAACAAACGAAAACCAGCATACATCCTGATTTGATCCTAATTAGGCAAACCATATTAGGAAACCATATTAAGTTCTTGTCTGGCAGAAATTATATATTAAGATTTAGGAAGGGAAGGGATTAAATGAGGAAAACCTTAATAGTCCATAAAATAATTAAATAATTTATTTACTAATAGGCTAGATTCTATTTATATAAGTTTATAAAACATTTGTTTAATATTCAAAAACGCTATAAAAATTATACAGTTTATATAATTCTATTATATACTCTATAAACTCTATAAAAAGTCCAAAAAATTATATATGTATCAGCCTTATGCAGCAGTTTTTCTTAACCTACATGTAAACACTACATAATATGTGTTATTTCAATATAACAGAATTTATATATCTAGAAACAATATAGTTACCAAATTTACAATTATTTTAATGTATCTTATTGTATTTTAATGTAATGTAATAATGTATGTAGAAATCTATAAAATGATTAATATCAATATAATAAAATGTCAATCACACAATATATTAGTTAAGTTAGCTAACTGTCGTTCAATTATTAATCGCATTTAACCGATATTTGGTTGATTGGAAAATGTTAAATAAGCGTTAAACGCAGGCTATTGTGAATTCATGTATAGATATACCCTACAAAGCTTTTATCAAGTTTTGGTATTTTAAGTAATTTTTAGTAGGAATGACATTCAGAATTATATATGATACATTTAGTTGTATCTACATTGAACCAATGTTAATCGTATAAAAATATTGTTATTATTTATAACAGATGTATATTACTTTTAAAAACACTAAATATTGATGGTATAATTTTATTTTGTAGGCACAAAATGAAGAAGCATGAAGCATTCATTGGATGATTAAACATTATTTATAAGCATCGTAATAAAAAATTATAGAATTTTACAGAATAGTACGACGTTTATATTAATAGCATTTTTATATTTTTTAGTTTTAAAGATATTTGTGTATATTTTTCATATTTATTCATTAAAAAGTTATAATAGTATAATTGGCAAATCAAAATAGTTAAACTGTTCAGTTACTTTTTAGGAACTAAAGACGATATTGAGTATCAAATTTTCTGGTTACAAAATTAAAATTTATATTCATTATATATATTCATAAAATAAATAACTGTATACATACTAGTTACTTTTAACTTACTTTTGCGTAAATTCTAAAACTAAAAGAACCTCCTTACTATTGTGTCCCTATATGTACTAAAGTTTCAAACGTTTCGTTTTAATTTATCAAGAATAAAAAAAAACAAAGTTTTCAAATTTTATACGCTTAAAATCGTATGATACTTCATACGTTCAATAAATTCCAGATTTATATAATTCTTAATAAACCTCAATTACAAAATTCAATTACATTACAATAACTGAAAACATAATCAAGTAACAAAAAACTTTGAATAAACCCTATAATTTAGCTTAAAGTTTCAGGAACCTTACAAAATGAGTCGTGAATACGATTTATTCCGTCAAAATGAATCGCATCAAAATTTGTTCAATTCTTGAATCGTCCCCATTCAAGGATGACACCGCGTTGGCAAAGAAATGATAAGTTTGGTTGCACGATTAATCGAGAGTGTTCTGCAAATTCTCGTTTACGGTAACTGGGCTCTCGACATTCTGTGGGAGGTCATGAAAAGGGGTAGTAAAGGCTCGCAGATTGAAAGGGACATACTCTTCACGGTGTACTGTTTTCATAATATTTGCACATATAATTGCGCACGGTGAAGTAGGCTGTGCCACGCGGAGTGGTTACTTTGGTCGTGTCGTCGTTTTCCGAGACAATGTACGTTTTTGACGTACTCCTGGTATCGCCTCCTGGCGCTTATTGTCGGCGCGAGTGCGCGACTCAATGGAACTCGTAAATATCATAGAACCGGCTAAATTGGACGTTGCTTCTGTTCCGACAAGTATGTCCCACAAAGGGACTGCATAGTTGCGTTGGGATAAATTTAACTAACGAGTGCGCTCCTGGTACCATTGTAACCAGACGACTTATGCACACACGTCACCGGTGTTAAATGACATACACACATCTCTATTTTTTCTTTGTCTTCGTAATCAGATGCTCTCACTTTTCTTTCAATTTATACATCTTTTAGAATGCTTCGTTAATTTGGATTTCGTTCATTATATTTCGAAACTCCGTTGTTGTATTTTCTTTTCTTTTTTCGTTTCTTTTACAAAATTACAAGATTACAGAAATTATACTATACTCTCATTACATCTGCTGATTAATACGGATGCGTGGCATATTCAATATTATATCTAATTTAACGTAAACGAATTAGTAAATTTATCTGGTCGTGTAATGTGTAATGTATTACATTACATTAGATAATCAAACTTTTTCACCAAGATGATAAGGGTATCAATAGTATTAAAGTTTGAACCGTACTAATTACTATATTTATTGTCAGTATACCAGTTTATTGCTGGTTGGAATAATTTAATTGTTTAATTATGTATGGCAAATTACATCAGGGAAGGTAATTGGTGACATATGATACGCGTATTGTGTAACATATATATTAATTTTCTGTTCTCATTAGTTTCAATTACTCTTATTTCCATGTAAGTTGTGCATTTTTTATATGTCTTTAGTAATAGGCGCGTGCAGCTAAAAATCTGAAAGAGATATCACATGAAGATATCATACGGTAACGAAACTGTAAAAACATTTGGTCAAACATGAAATTGCAACTATTATTATTACATGGATTTTATTAATAATTAATATATACTGAAAGAAACGATTGTTAAATTCACAATCTAGGTATTAAAATCAGAATTTTAAATTATAAATTGCCGGTTTGAACAGATGGATATTTAATTCAACAATCACGTTGGAAAAATTGTAGGTTATGTTTAGTATGTCATTTCATTATGACATTCGTTTTAGAATCTTTGACAATCTAGATTGTCGAATTGAATATTTGGATTGTCGTCGCAGCTACAATCTACAATTATGCAACTTTGAATAATCTCAGATATTTATCAGAACTGATTAGATATTTAATTCAATCAATATATAATTTCCAGTGTATGCCTATAATCAAAATTTTGATTAACTCATCCAAATGTGTATTAAAAACTAAATAGAGTAATATGATTGTTAAAAACTCCCTAGATGAAGATGATTCATGATTTTTGGTAAAAACTTCCTAGACTGCTAACTTATTATAATAAAATAGTTGCTAGATTATAAAAAAGTCCCTAGATTGATGACTTAATCTTATCCCATCATACATTAAATTCTGTTGGCCCATGTCTTAGTCACATGGTAGCAGTTCGCAAGTAAATGAGCAATAGTGCGTTTTCCTCTAACTGGCTTTCTACTTTGCAAAAGAGATTCATCGGTCCATTGGGAAGGTATTCAGGATTTTATGACGAGCTTGTTATGGGTCCAAGATCAGAGATATCTGGAAAGGTTGTGGGCATAATTCTCGAGGGACGATCTTATCTACTGCAAGGGAGGTTATAATCCCTGTGTAGCTTTTTAGTTGATAAAGGAGTTACTTGATTTGTATAAATGATAGTAAATAAACTGCATCGTAATAAGAAAGCTTGAATAACAGTCTTATTATTGAAAATTCTATTATATACCAAAGTTTATGGTACATTGAACAGAATATTTAAGGTCTCCAGGGAGTGGAAACTTTATTCTTTAATGTCGCGTTTAAAAAGATAAGAAACCAGATTTCACCACCTTAACTCGCACGTCTACGACTAAACAAATCAATTGGAATGACAATTTGTGTCTAACAGTAAGAAGTTTCAGAGTTACCAACATTGGAGATGCCAATGCAAAAGTGACTAAACTGAAATCAATCGAACGATTGATGTAAGAAGTAAAATATTCAGATGGGGAAGGAGTCAATAAAAAGTGATTATTAACCTGTAAATATAATTGTTTTGATTTTATTGACAGATTTCATATGTTAAATAAAATACGCTACAGAATGAGAT
>JABFQC010007120.1:0-10289 GCA_022817085.1 Psilanteris sp. ZL-2020
ATATAGCTTTTTCATTTTGCTTATACAAAACTATTTAAATCAGATTGTAGTTTTATTTTAAATAGTATAAGTATTTATGTTCACATCTAAAAAAGTAATTTGACCGAAAAGCACAAATTATGTTGTTTAGAGCGTGCATAATGTTTGTTTAACATTTTAAATTTTATAAAAGTTAAACCTAAATAGTAAACTGACAATAATCATTATTTTACACAAATCGAGTTAGTTGACTAATCAAAACTCGTTAATTGACAAATCAAAAGTAATGAAAAATAAATAATGCATCATTAAAAATCTATTTTTAATTAAAACGTATATTTATTTTGCATACACCATTCCATGCTTTATTGACAACATAGAAAAATTAAAATCTTTATTTTTACAAAAATGTATAATCTGCGTATCTAAAAGAACTATTCATTTAGCTTTTATTATAAATCGATATGATATTTTGAAAAATTATATACTATATTATTTGACACAGTCCTAAGTCCATTAAATGCTAAAATTTATACAAATAACATTTTCTATTATTTATTACACTTTAACAAACAGTTTGTAAGTCATATAAACTATCTCTAACTACACATTATGATGATATCTTTTACGTTAAATGAAATAAAGTATCATATTAAGATTTAATCAAGAAGTTTATATATATAATAGAATATCGTATACGTATAATATATTACTTTTTATCTTATTATTCAATAAAATACACACACACACCATTATGTCACGTTAATTTGGACCTACACAACAAATCTAAGATTAAACGAATAAAAAATTCCGGAAGGAATTATTGTATTCGTCATGAAATTAAACAACAAATTAAATGACTTTTTATTGATAACGAGATATCAATAAAAAGTTATAATTTATATTTCCCTAACGAAAGTCGTACATCTGGCGTGCAATTATCCTAACTAACTTTCAACCACCTTAAACATAGTACTTATATTCTACAAAAATCGAAGAATATGAGTAAACTGATCCGTGAGCACCCTTACAATTGATTTGCCTAACAGTGTTTACCTTCGTGTTTGGTGAAAAATGTGTGTTGCACGAAAACGAAGATCGTACACATAGCTCGAGTGTTCGTGGAACAATTCGGCCGTCAGAAGCTGCGATTTTGCGTTGATTGACTTCTATTTTTAACTCTTCTTCACTCAAAGCTAAAGTGTTATTCACACTTGATTTCTCACTGTTCTTTTTCGTTCGTTAACAGGGGCGTTCTTTTTTCTCATTAGAACAACGAAAATAGTCAAATAATTGCATTGAGCTATTACCCTTATACACACAATCGTAAATACAACCAAGATGGCATTATCCGGTGCATATTAACGAAACGAAATTTCCCAATTACGGCGTTTGATTAACAAATTAATATCTTTTAATATTTTTACGACATTTTTGGATTATCAATTAGGTTTGGCTCTAATAAAACTTGAAATGATTTTTTATGCGCATTAATTAGAATCAAATTTCTCTACTCGTCGATTAATTAACATTTTCATCTTCGTGGTATTTTTACCGCGAATAAAATTATCCATTAACCATAACCATTTTTTCGTTTGGCTATGGTCAAAATAAATAAATCATCCGCGTCAAACAACAAACTCGTCAGAAATGTATATAATACAATCGTTAATATTTTTATTCGTTAATTTGCAAGGAATGACTTTGCGGACATTTTTCATGGACAAATTATTTTAATTGTTTCTTCGCTAAACATTTACGTTTATTACTTCGAAGTTAATTGTCGGTTCTTTGACAACATTTTATTGTCGGGATTTATTATTCGGTACGATTAATAACGTGAATTTTGTAAATGGTTAAAGTCGATGATGATTGTCTTTTATTGGCTATAATTTTTTGACATAATTGCCAGGTTCAAAAGACGCGCTTTTGTACAATGTCGTTTATACTTGAATTTAATTAAGTAAAACGAAATGCTTTTGACGTTTTACGATGAGTGTCTAATAAAAGTTGATGGCAAATAGTAATTGAAAATTTGTAGTTTTGCAACCGAAGCGATAGAAATTTCTTCGACTTTAGAAACGAATAATTAAAATGAAGAAAAGAAACTAATAAACATATATATATATAAATATACTATCAAAGCACACCTAAAACTAATCGTCTAACGAATATTTTCTGACTTCAATCGTGTATTATGAACAGTAAAAAATAAGTTTAAGAATTTCGAAAGTTTTATATTATTTCGAATGTTTCCTACCCTACTTTGATTACAGCATTCCAAAATCATCATAATCTATAAGTGAATAATATGCTACTAATACCTATGTAGAAATTTACAACTGGAAATACAAGTACATGAATAAAAATGGCAATTTTGGTCAAAAAATTAGCATCGTTCAACATCGTTCAAACGCTGCGTATGAACAGGTACACGGTCCATTATAAGACTGAAATTACCCGAAATAGTGAGTTGAAAGACATTTAAAGTCAAAAATGGCTGTATTGAAAATTTTAATTTTTTCATGAAACGGACGTTACTGCGTGCCATTGGCCAGTAATTCATTTAAATCAAACAAAAATACGTCTTTAGTTATTCTAATCCATCCAGGAATATGTAAAGAGACATTAGAGATCGATAGCGAAAAATTATTTTTTGGCCATTTTTGAAAAAATCGAAAGGGGTATACCTTAAAAAATGACAATTTTGGCCGAAAAATGAAAATCTTCCAAAATCGGTCAATCTTTGCACATAGACAAGCACACTTATGAGTATGAAAATACCTGAAATAGTGAGTTTAAACTCATTTAAAGTTGAAAATGGCTCTATTGAGAAAGTCATCTGAGATAAGTTTTAAAAAATCGAAAGATGTTTTAATGTATACCTTAATAAAATGCCAATTTTAGCCAAAAAATTAAAGTCTTGTAAATTCATTTAATCAATGTTTTCATCGGAAAAAAATGTGATTGGTATTGCGTTGGTATGCAATGTTAATACAGCATTAGCTTACACGTTAATACGACATTGATTACGTACCCAACGTAATATAATGAACATGTTGGCTCGTAACATTGTTCATTGCAAACTTAATATTTTTGTAAACTTAGTATTTACAATTGATTTTTCATTGGTCCAGCGTAGAATCCAACTCTTAGCAACTACCGTTGGCCCAACGTAAAATCAATTGTATCTATTGGAATTATGTTGGCAATTTCTACACGAGTATCGTGTATTGAACATAATTCAAACAATTTTATTTGCTCGAAATCTGAGAACTATTATCATGGTGCTGAAGCATGGTTTGATGAAGAAAATAGAGAACCAAGTCTATAATCTAGGATACGTAATCTAAATGGTGATTTGAGATCCATCATTTGATAATGGTTATAATTATGCAGAGTCAACTGGGGCAAATGTTCGATATGTATTTATAAATTTTATACCGGAAAGTATTGTGAAATTGAACATTTAATATTTTGTAATATTATTATCTTGGATGGTGAACTTTTGAAAAATTAGGTCAGGTTATATAAGAAGTTAATTTAACAGATTGATCTTCCAGGATTTTTGCATTGGTTTATTGAGTACTAGATTGTGCAAGTTACTGAAAGAAATTTGAAATACACGTTTGCGAATTATTCGACTTAAAGAAAAGAGGGATTTTACATTATTTTTGTATTTGTTTGTATAAAAACGAATTAAACAGAAATAAAAAAAAACATTCATTAATATGTTCATTATACTTCTTTTTGAATAAATATTATTTACTTAATATATTTTAAGCAGAAATTGGTAACAAATCTTAACTATAAAAACAAATAACATGAATAGTAAAATTGATATAAAAAATTCTTTTCTATAAAATTGAAACAATCAAAATAATTCCTGTATGATTTTAGTAAAATTATTTTGTATCCGTGTCGCATTCTCGCTAACATTATTCATGCCAACTACAATAGGTTAAAAATGTTAATATTTAAAACAAATAATATTATATTTTTACATTTACTATAATTATATATACATATATATTATTTGATATATAGCATATATGCCAATTTTTTATAAAATTGAATAAAATGGTTTATAGTACGTGCAATTACAGTCAATAAAATTAAACAACGAACTATAAAACATGCGAATAATATTTGTAAATATATCAATATTATTTTATTAAACAAGGGTACATCTTCGTGGTGTATATTTTAAAAAAATATTCTAGTCTTATTATTAACATTGAAAATATCTAAAATAGGATCTTATGAACTATAATAAAAATGACGAATACTTGAATCACGATTATGATTTAGAGAACGTACCGAGATACCTTGATCATAAGTAGATTATACATTTTATAATTATTGCGAATATACAAAATACGAAAGTAACATATAACCGATGTATTCGTAAAACTTCTGTGATGCAATTAAGTAATAAGTCAATTAATAAGTCAAATAAACCGTAATTATTTTTAATTTGTATACACGGGAAAAAATAATGATATAAATCCAACACAAAATGACCATGTTCACTATACAGTGTTGACTCAACACAGAAACTTTGTAAAATTAAAACGAACAATTTGTTTGAATGAAAACACTCGAATTCTAAGCAAAAATAGCCGCTGTGTTTATAAACACGGTATGTCTAAAACAGTATACAATCAACAGTCACTTCGCTGTAAATCCAACATACTTTGACTATTTTAAAACTAAACCATTTTAATATAAATTTAATGTCTTATTTTTGTCCGTGTATTAAAACAAAACTTTTTCCGCATAAATACAAATAATCTTTTTATTCATTAAAAACCATATAAATTTAAATCCA
Source organism: Psilanteris sp. ZL-2020 (assembly GCA_022817085.1). Taxonomy (NCBI): domain Eukaryota; kingdom Metazoa; phylum Arthropoda; class Insecta; order Hymenoptera; family Scelionidae; genus Psilanteris; species Psilanteris sp. ZL-2020. The sequence continues at coordinate 4,811 of JABFQC010007120.1, forward strand.
AAAAACATTGTTAATAAATTTAATTGAATAAAGTTCCGAATTAAATACACAAAAATATAGGTCACTATATTTACAATAAAAATAATAAAACACGAAACAAAATACGCGATCGATTTCAGATAACTGCATACATTATATAAATTCAAACTTAAATTTTCCAAAATGATCCCAAAAAACGACCCAAAATGTTCTATATATATATATTCTTTATTAAACCCTTGGCTTATTTTTACAAAATAAAATGAATAATAAAATTTGTACATAATGAATTTTACATAATGAATAATAAAATAAAATAATAAATAAAAACAAAAAACAATAAATCATATCGATATCTTCTATAATATACCATTTTTCAGGTGATTACATACTGCTTTTTTGAAAGTTTCCAAATTTTCAGTTTTTTATATCATTAGGTAATTGGTTATACATCAATATACCTTTATAGAATAAATTTCGCTGTGCGAAATTTCTATTAGTCAAAACAAACAGTCATTTGCTAATTACGACCGTTTCACCTCGAAACCAATTACAAACAGTTGAAAATAAAATCCTTAATCCTCGTTAATCCACTTTTAAGATGAAGATCTCATGGCAGGTTGCTCCCCGATTTAAAATTGCAACGTCGTCTAGGGGTACCCTTACGACTAAGGTCGATTCGAGACAGTGAAAAGCACTCACCTGGTTGTTGGGCCCAGTCTGGGAGGTGGAGGTTGCGGCGGGCGGAGGATGCGGGTCGTAGTCGTAGTTGTCCCGATGGTGGTGTCTGGACGGGTGCATGCCCCCGAGCCGGGACTCGCGCACGTCGCAGAAGTCGCGGAAGTCGCGGAGGTCCCGGTCGTTGCGAAGATAATCGCGGTCCCCCCGCGGAGGAGGATGCCTCGGCATGGCGAAGTCTTCCTCCTCCGAGTCGAGCAGGTGGTGCTCGACTCCACCTCCGTCGACGCCGACGGCGGCGCGCCGTAACGGCCGCCGAAACTCACGCCATTGTTCCTCTTCCTCGTCGGACGCTGCCCCGGCCTCGCCGCCGCGGGGCGAGCGTTTTGAGTCCGGGGCCCTCACGACCACCCTGCTTCCGCCCCCGTAGAGCTCCGGCCCCCGCGCTCTTCCGGGGGGCTCCACCACATCACACCCGCCGGCTCCCCGCGAAACCCTCACGACACCGTAGTCCTGGTAGCGCGGCACCACTACCGATAACACCAGTGTGCTCACTCGACGCCCTCCTCACCTGCGAATCCTTCCGTTTGGTGCGACGCTTTAAAAAAGTTCTTCAATTTCTTAATCCACCCTCGAGGTCCTGAAACGCCAAACAAACGATCGCGTTGTTATTTTTTGTACAATGCTCGCAAGTACCAAAGTTTTATCACATAAACGAGATGGTTTATAGTTTTTGCGAGGTTTTAGTTACACGTAGAAAAAAGTTAATTATAAAATACCATACTTATAGCTTTATAAGGATATGGTGATTAGTATTATGGAAATTACTATTCTTTATAGAAATTTGTCTTATAAAACATAGCTAATTTGTCTAGAAGATATTGTATTGTCTAGAAGATGTATAATAATTTTAGAAATAGTTGGTCCAAATTCCTGAAATACCATAATGTATAGTCATTTTTATTATAACATTTTTCTCCGTGATTCGTTAGCTTAATTGTTTTTAATATTATTATTTATACGAGTGTAGGATATGACGATTGATATCCCGTTGACAAACTGTTGGAACCGAGTTTATTTATGTATTTAGTAATAAGTTTGCGGTATAAATAAATAATATAACGTGTATTCTATGTATATATACTTTAAACAATAAATTGTGTATGTGTAGTTAAGATAAACATTGTGTTATGCATCATGAATTAAATATCAATTAATATTAATTAAAAGCACACAATCATTTTATAATTATGTATAATAATTTCTAATTATATTCAATTAGATTTTTGTTACTAATTAATATATGTTTATGATTACATTCATTGCATTGTTAATATATTTATTCTATAATTAATCCACTTTAGTGCAGATTTTTCAGCGATAATGTACTTATTAACATTTAATAAATATAATTATATATTAAAATCCAGGATAGCGAGACATTTGAATTTTTTTTAATGATTCTTACCAAAAAGTTCAATTACTTTTTCGACAGTGAAATTATTATAAAGGAATAATAAGAGGATAAGCGTCTTGAAAGTTACTCTGGTATTACTATAAGTATATTAAAATTGAACTAATTTGCCAGACCCAATGCCGTCACGAAATCTCTTCTCACTTTGTTAGCCGAAAATCAGACTTATTAGGGATTAAAATTTATGAAATAAAAATAAAATTTTTAACAATAAGACCCCGCGTGATGAATTTAGCAGAACTGAATATAATTAAGTATGCAAGATATATGTATATATATAACGCAAACTCTACTTTTGTTTAATATCCTAATTTTATTCTGAAATGTAAATATCTTTAAGAAGAACTGAAAACTATTTGCATTTCTTGAATCCATTTTTCAACACTTTGTAACCGAATCTTTTTAAATAATTTCCTACAATTTGTCAGCAAAAAATATATATTCTTAAGAGGAGTCATCCAGCCTGGTGCAACGGAGTTAGTGTGCTATAATACAGGATTGTTAAATAACATAGATATTGTTTGTAACTGATTCAGCACATTGTTTAATAATGGGAGAATATTTTTAAATTTAAATTTTATTGTTTAATAATAAATATTTGATGTTCCATAATTGCACTCGTTTTTTTATCACTTCAAAAACGTGTTCAGCCAGAACTTTAATAAATAAACATAAATAATAAATTTTTCATTAAAATAACATTCTTCCAAAATGAGAATGTGTCTGGATTGAATAACAAGTACACTCAAATCAATTTAAACATGTATTTCGAAATCTGCACTATTTGTCAAAATTATTTGAACGCCGTACCATCTTAATTTAATACCTCATTCATTGCAACAATTATTCTTGTTTAATATCATAATTAATTTCATTAAATAAACACAGATGGTGTATTCTAATGCACGCGTTAGTATAGAATTTAACTTGTTGTAAACAAACATATGTTTACGACCAAACAACAAACTCATAGTTATCACAATTTCAGTTTCCCGTTGTTCCAATTACACAACAGTAATTCTTTAAAACATTACCCCATTTTTAATAATCAAAATTAATGATTTTATGCTACGTTTTATTTCATTTCCATACATAACTCAGTATGTCGATAAATCATTTATTTTTGATTATAATATTAAATGCCGTTACAAGTCTGTATATATATATATACAATATACATATATTTCCCCTAATGACATAATGTGCAATGAAACTTATATTTCACACGTAATCCTATTAATTATTGCGAATTTGAATAAAGATTAACGAATTTAATATTTATATAAATGAGTCAAGGATTGAGCAGAAGAATCATCAAGCGAATGTACATACCTTCAGAGCAGATGCAAAGTATATTAATTTTTCTCCATTAAATACACATATTTTATTTACGTTATATACCCGAAGTTCATAAATAAAGTAATATACTTTCATTTACATTTTGATAATGGAAAATCAATATAAAGTCATTCAGACATTTCTTTCGTATATAAAACCGTGTATTAAAATTTTACTTAAAAATAAATTTCGAATTGGATTTAAATTATGAAATCGATATTTATAAAATATGCGTCGTTCATTTGCAACAAATTCAATAGTAATAATTTCAAAATAATATCGCGACGCGTACGCATTTCGTTCTTAAACTTTTCATACGATAACAATTATAAATTGATAAACGGTGTTATAAAAACGCATATGCTATTATTACCGAAGTAGCTAATATGTTACAGTATAATAAATACTTCAATGTTATAAATAATAATACGCTTTTTCCTATCAGAAATTTATAGAGATAAATATTGTATATTAGTAAACTAACAATCTTCTACCTGAACAGTACATTTAAACCAATTATTAAATTTAGTTATTAATTTTAAAGTAAAATTAATTAAATGAATTAACCTAACTAATCAGTGTATTATTATATAATATTATATGCAATGTAAATATTTGAAATGTTTTCATAAACCAAACCGTATTTTAAAATATGAATGTTATCATAAATATTAAACATTGCAATTTGTAATAAACTTATATGTTTAATAATGAAATATATTTAACTGATTAAAATTTAACATCACTATATATATACAATTAACGATTATACAAACGCATACCATATTTTTGAAACCTTTAAATTTATTTATATAGAATACATTAAAATAGCAGAAAATCAAATAGATTTAGCTCATGCTAAATAATACAAAATACCGTTATTTTGTTATAACTAAAATTAGAGGCATGTTAATAATATAAATTCAATTTATTTTATAGAAATAAATTTGTACATGAACATATATATTAATATGTAAACTATATTACACATTAAATTAGACATTTTAAAAATACATTTTAAAATGTATTAAAAATGCATATTGAAAATAATTGTAAATAAAATATTCAAAATACAAAACAAAATGTGTAATAAAATTATAACTTTGATCAGCACGTAATATTAACTAATATTCTAGACACATCATTAATATGCTTTTTTTATGTGTACATATATGTATATATAAAGGCGTATATAATAAGTATTGGAGGTATATTTAAATTATCTGCTGATAAAGATAGAATACTTACATAGTAAAATGAAATATAGACAAAATGTTTCAAAACTTTTGAGATTTAAGTCTTCATCTTATGAAGAAATCAAGTGAATTTAATTAAATTTAATTCCATCAGATGTAACATTTTAAATAATGAGTTTGTACTAATTAAATTTGTATGATATTTAATGTTTAAATGTGACCATTTTCATACTGCAATTTATGATATAAATATGGTTATATTATTTTTTAATGATGTTATGATTTTTATGCTTTATTACTTAAAACTTTATACTATATATATATATATATATATATATATATATATATATACTAAGAAAATGAAAAAATTCTATAATTTACTTTCTAAAATTTTGATTCTTCTGATTGGTTAAACCAGTTGGATCCAGTTCTTTCATTGGTCCAGACAGCTACATTTTCAATTATAATTCTTTTACAATGTTACTTTGTTCCGTTGACAATGTAAATATTTTCCCTTACAACTTCGTTTTCTCAATCTGGTAAATATTTTATTTCAAATATGCCACTCTTTCTATTAACTTGGCATAACTAATAATTTTAAGTCCTTTTTAAAGAATTCAAAATGATTTAAAAAATGATTACTGTCAATTTCAATATTATCCATAACATTCTGATTATGTAATAAAATTCCATTAAAGTGGTTATTAATAAGAGATATTTCGATTTTCATATATTTTTAGGATGATATTCCCTTCTTTTTCGTGTTCATCTTTTACCACTTTCAGTGACTAGAGAGCTTACAGGTATATATTAG
>JABFQC010007121.1:0-10288 GCA_022817085.1 Psilanteris sp. ZL-2020
GTCAGGATCTAGCAGAGTCCTTTTGGATAGGCAGTTGGGAAACAGAAAAAGATATAATTGAGAATACTCCGGGAATGCAGGTACTCATAAATTTATCATCTCAAATAATAAGAAGCGACGAAGGGCAGATGAAATTAACAACGTTTGGTGGAAGAAATTCATTTGAGTTCACCTATATACCTCGCCGAACATTTTAATAAATTCTTAATCAAGGAATAATTCGTATCCATTGATTGGTGAAGTGGCGTGCAATTTTAAATTCATAGAAATAAGATCTGTTCTACTTTCATAATTATTGATTGCGTACGATCAGGTTTTTTTTTACAGAACATATATAAAATCGTTATGGGAATTGTGACAAGTAGATTGTTGAAGACGATTGAAGATATGTACATAATTGAAATTATATATGAACAATGAGTTACGAAAAATCATCTTCAAATTGTTTTTTGGAACAAAACTTCTGTTTGGTGAGACATAATTATAATTTTTTAATGCAATGTCCATGTCCTAGATCGCCTCGATCGATTACTTTAAATTGTTTGATTCAATATCTTATTGATAATTTACTTGTTTAGTACCACACGCAGTCTGAATCCTTAAAATTCGGAAGAACAAAATAAAATGAATAAAGGAATTGTTCTTGAGTCAATTTTCTCATAAAAAATTTAGTAATATAGAAATAATTACAAATAACGATTTAATACACAAACAAAGTTGAAAATGACTTTATAAAAGATCCTATTTAGTATTAAAGGATATCGAAGGTGCTGAATTTGTATGAAGTTTTTAGTGGAAACCCAGTAAAAAAGTTCGCCTTTGTTAAATAAGAAACTATTAATGGAATATAATTCAGACACAAAGGCCTTAATTCTTGTTCAGATTGTAGTAGTTGATGTTATATCTACTGGTATAATCAGGACTAAGCTCGTCCTTGTTCGGTTGAACAAAATGAGACAGATTTTCTGGAATCCAGATTGTTTAAAAAATTGAAAGCTATTACAATTAGGTTGAAAATAGAAGTGATCTGTTGACCCTGATGTTCACTTCAAACGTTTAAAATCGCAGACGTGTTTTTGTACTAAAACTTTGAAAGCTCGGTAGCTCACCGTAACGGAGTTAGGCACTGCTGGCCAGAAACTTGTCAAACACAAGTTTACCGGTATGAGATTGGTATTATAGAGGCATGTTAAGTTAATTTAAAATAATAATAGTATATTTTTACACGAAAAATTACTTTTTTTGGCGTTGATATAAAACAACTTCTTGTTGTTAGAACTAACTATTATATTATTTGTACAACTGTCAATATATTATCTGCTTATTCGGTTGACTTGTTTATGTATGTATGGTACTGCAATTTTTCCTTTTTTTCATATAAGTACGAGAAGAGCATTCTTTCATTCATAAAAAAATAATTATAGTACAATAAATTTAATTGTACATAAAAACCACATACATTTATTATACACTGAAAAAAATAAGCTTACAAATTTGACCAAACTAGATAATAAAAGTAGGAAAAATAGGCAAAAATGTAAATAATATGATAAAATACGGTCAGAAAATTCTAAAAATATGTCAAATATTACCAAATAATTGGTAAATGCTATGATATTGTCTAATGTTTATTTACATTTTTGCTCACTTTTCCTCCTCTTATCATTTAGTTTGGTAAAATTTGTAATATTATTTTTTTCAGTGTACAGTATTACAACAAATCAAATTTATTAAATAAAAGTAATATTGTTTATGATTTCTTTTATATAAATATGATTTTCATAAAAAATATATATAATATATAAATCTATAAAAAATATTATTTTGAGCTTATGTTTTCTATTTTAATTTTTATACAATTTCATTTTTTTTTAATACACAATATTCAATATAAAATTACTTTGTAATATAGCAAATTATAATATATAAATATTCAAAGAGCAAGAGAACTTTATTAATGGTCTTGTTATAAGAGATAGTTATAGAAGTGATTTCATTGAATCAATTTAAATTTTTTATTGTGGATAATACATTTATTAATCACTTCTATCCGTATACAAGTGCTTTCGCGCTTGAACTTCATTCATGACACTAACGCTGTTTGTAGTTACTGGCAGCGTGCCAACAGCTTATTTTCTGCTGACTCTTGAAAAATGTCTCGCATCGATGTAAAACTGCTGCAAGTATCCTTAAAGTGCAATTTTCAAGTTTATCCTTTCTATTAACCACTTTTATTTTAATATAACGCCATAATTTTAAACATTATAAGCTCCATAATACATTTAACATTCTTTACTTAAATACGTAAAGATTTATTAAAATTGGAAAATATAATTCAATAAATATAAATCGGATATCGGATTATTTTTACATCAAATTACATAAGTCAGAACTATATATTCTAAATATACGGTGAGATTGTTTTTTACAATTGAAATATGTTATAGGATATTGATAAATTTATGACATAAATTAATGGACCATAAGGATTACCTAGTTAAATATTAAAATAAAATACCAGTTAAATAAAATTTATAAATACTTTCATGTTGTAATACATGACTCTATTAAGTATAATGTCATGATCTGTTAAACTTACTTGCTGTTCCCTCATCCTTAACGTCTTGAACGATCCGTCTGACACTTTGTGTGAATTTTCCAACCAAATTTGTGCTCGCTGAAATTAAGAAATTAATAATAGGTAAATATTCATTATTTATTTATTATATAGCATATTAAATTAGATCATATATCTGTTTACAATACATAATTTATTCTATATTTAAATTTGGTTTAAACAAATCCAAGTGAAATATATACATATATTTTTATATTGTGTTAATTTACATATTCTGAAAAGTAATAATATTTAAAGGAATTAAATAAAGTCTATAATAATTGTCACATTTAATTAACGAATTAATTGAATATAAACTTTTCTAAAATTTAAATAAATATTGATGCGCATTTTTAGGATAGTTTTAACATAATGTAGAAAGTATGAACAAAGATTTATTAAATCTTATTTTAATTACAGATGAAGAGGAATTACATATTTCAACAATGATTTCCTAAAATTCGACAATAAACTCAGAATTTTCAATTTATTGGGTCAACTGTACCTTGCATCATTATAATTTATGAATCATTATTATGCTAACAATTTTCGTTTAAACATTTTAGTTTCAATTTATACAGACATTATTTTATGAATTAATTCATTTGAAGATTACTAAAGATGATTTTATTATTAACTTAGAATTAATATGTACTAATATCTCGAGTGTATAAGCAATATAAAGTAGTTCTAAATCCTTAAAAAAATTAAGTATGGATAATACTTTCATTATTAGTAATGAATTAAAATCAAATTTGAACTATTTTACTTTAAAAATTAAAATTCTAATATAATCAATTGGATAAATAATATAAGGATATTGGTAATGTTATATGATTAAATCTAATGAATAAAATTGTAATTTTATTTTCCTAATACGAAATTAAATTTTTGCGAAAATCAAAGTTAAGGCAAGGATATAGGGTTTGTTCAAAATACATTTACATCGATCTATCTAATTCTTACTTAATATATGTATTTCGCAGAAAACATATTTTATTTTTGCAATGAAAATTTTCTGTTAGAATAATTGTAACTGTTAGAATTTTGTATTATATTTTTGTATATTTATTACATATGTAATATTTTTAACTTTTTTTTTGCGACCATTCTATATTAAATTGATCGAATCTTTTCTGTTAGCATTATATTCTATTACCATGTCAATATTTAATGTTAATATTTGTTTAAAATGTTTACTAAAGTCATTTTAAAAAGACAATAAAAATGTAAACAAAATTTAACGTACAAAATGATTATAAAATGATTTTTTCCTAAATTTGATTCTTAGTCCATCCAAATTGTGTATCAAAAATGAAGAATGATAGTGTCATTCATTGGATAATAAAATAACATATGATATAATAAGGTATAAAATTTAACATCTTTAATCCTTATAAGTATTAATATATTATGTTATGTAACAGAAGATTGATGTTATGAATTTTGTATCTAAAGTGTATGGCTTATTATCCAAGGAACCACAATGAATATTATTTAAGTCGATTCAGAAAACGTGTGTATTCTATTGGCTTGGGGCCAATTTAGTAAAACATGTTACTTTCAGTACGTATGGCCCGTTATGTGGTATTGCGTGAGAAAATATCTTATGTATTTCGGATATTATATGGTGTTAGTTTTTGCAACACAAAAAGCGGACATCGATATGCAGAATTTATGTATGAATAAATGATACCTGCATAATGAAATACCGTTGACAATTCTGATTGTTGAGAGTTCTTATATTTAATTTCCGATGTATATTTATTTGTAGATTTATTTATCACAACCGGATTTAAATATGTTTTATAATATTATATGATTATTGATAGCATACAATTATAATAATATAATTAAAGTTAAAAAAATAAAGCGCAATATCCTTGGTAATTATTTTTAAATTTTAAACAATTTATTTTATTGTTTTATATTAAAATGGTAGAAGTTTTATTTAGTATAAATATTGAAATATGTATATAAATAAATATACTATTCCATAATTTTAGGACGTTTTAATTATTAGACTGTGTGTGTAAAATTTCGCCCAAAAATATGAACCGAGGTGAGAAATGCACCCCAAACAAAATTGTAATAAAACTAACATACAAGGTCGGGGGCACCATTACCGTAATTGTCGAAGTATAGGGGTTTGATATATTTTTACTGGTCTTATATTTTGTCACGACTATATCGTAAACATTGGAAAAATGTTTATACCTAATTTCGACTAGATTTTGTAGTAATATATTTCTGTGACGCAAAAATGTTAGTTAGATAAAGTTTCAATTTTAATTTTATAAAATAGTTAATATTAGAATATAATATTTGATAATATTATATTGATAATATTTCATAATTATGTATTCAACATTTATAAATTGTACAGATAGCCCCATTTTAAATTAAAAAAACATTTTATTATATATAATATTTTATAAGATTAGAATGGCTATCGAGCTATTTTATTGAATGACGATATTCACGGTTGAATATCTCGAAAAATAAACATCAGATTGAAAAATGAAAAAAATACGTGTAAAATATTTTTCAAGAGTCTATCCAATAATTTTGAAGGTGCCCTCTATCCCCGCCCCTAGGGGGTATTCAACCGTCCCGGAACTTTTTATCTAGCATTTTATTACTTGTGAGAAATTTTTGTTCATGACACTTAACTAACATTGATTAAATTGTATATATAATATTGCAACAAATTATACCAATGAAAAATCGATATATTTATACTAAATTAATATACATTTTTTATAAAAACCTATGAACTAGAAACTAATTGAAAACAACACGTTTTACAAAAATAACATTAGAATATGTATTTTTTATTTCTTTACTCAAACTGTAAACAGTGATCATTTATTATAGTTTTATTTTCTTATCCAAAATATCATTATTTATTTTTATTTTACTTTCAGTTATTGTGTATAATGAAAAATAAATAATATTTAGTTCGAACAAAATAGTAAATGCAGTAAACATTTGTATGATATTTAACATTAGTTTATTAAAATTACAATTTATATATATAGTGTTAAATATTTCCGTTTGTAGATATCAAGCTAAGAGATTTAATTAAAACCTTTTGGAAACTTGTTGTTACAGCGGAATTAATTAGACGAACAACTTAAAATCAGTCAAATCGGGTAATATTGAATCGCATCATATAATCATTGTAGTTATTTTATTCCGATAAACATTCGTAAACTATAGCAGTTTATGTTATTGTGCATTTATATAACATTTAAACGTTATAAGGTATTAAAGAAAATTACACATATTATAAGACAATATTAATTATGTAAAGCAAAACTATTTGAAACATAATAATATATATTTAAAAGATTTATTAATTGAATTAATTACTAATTTAAAAACAAAATTTTTAACGTAATATATAATTATAATTATATTTTATAACTGTGCAACATGAAGTCAATGAATATATAATTTTTGTATGATATATACAGTTACATTGTATTGTAATTGAAAAAATATCAGGACACCATTGATAGCAAGTTGATTTGCGATCTATTATTCGTGTGATCGATGGGATTGGTGTTGGCCGCCCATAGTCGGAACTGAGCTTCACTTACAGTCAAGCCATCGATTACAGAAATCGGCGACCACATTTGTTCGGCACGAGTAGGCTAGCTTCTCGGATGAACTCTTACGAGTATTCGTGAGTTTTTCAATTTGAATACTTCTTTTTTATTTTGTTTGCACTTTGTGGTATTTTATTTTGTATTATTTTAGCAACAGAAATGTACCGATCATTCATCTTTTAGACTTATTGGCAGTCGATTAAAAAAAGTCAATTATTCTTAATTTAAATTAAATTATTCTTTATTTAAATCTGAAATTAAATATTAAATTAAATTTAAAATAATTTAAACTTAATTTATTTAATTTATTATGTACGCCAAAAACTTAATATAGTTTATTCTGCCTAATGTGTGTATTACATCAATAGTTACACTGAAAGAAATGATATGTATGAAATATTACAACGTATACGATGAATCCTATGATGGTAATGTTATACTGTGATAATTGCAAAAAAAGATTCAATAAGCACAATTTAAGTTTTAAACATTACAACGTGAGTTGCATTTATTGAAACATTTTCAACACATTATTACAACTTTTTATGCAATTATCACTGCATAACAATGCCATCATAGGATTCATCGTATACGTTGTAATATTTAATACATTATTTCTCTCAGTGTATTTGTTTTAGATTTAATAATACCGGGGACTGATATTTTACAATTATTTCGATATAAACTTATTGATCACTTTTGCAAAAATCGAGCTTTTTTGTTTTGCAAAAATAAAAAAAAATATATAAAAATAAAATTCTCATAATCACGAAACTTTTGATTACTATTTTTGATAAAATCAACGACTAAGTTCATTCAATGTAAAGGAAATTTTGGTCAAAAAGTAATATTTATGAAAATGGATTAAATCACTCATATTGATTGTTACAGTGATCACAGTCATTGATCATCTAAGATTATTTAAAGCTAGTTAAATAAGAACTTTTTATACATTTTTGTTAAAAAAATGGAATTCTCTCAATAAAATTAATACGATTAAATACCTACTAAATCGTATCGTGTAATACATGATTACCATATATCGATTCCATTATATCAAAAAGCTTTTGAGTTTGATTAATTTGAAACAAATTTATATACATTTTTTACAGTTGAGTCTTATATTAGTGTTTCGAGAAAAGGAAAAAAAAAACTTATGCATATGTATACACATATATATGTAGACGTAGATGATAGAAAACGTAGTGTTTTCTTATTTTGTTAAAAAAACAATATAGGAAATAGATTTACGTAAATTTCCTTTTTATATATATTACATAGGTATAGCAATTGTAATATTATAATTTGTAAATAATTGCAAGATTGAGCGAATAATTATAGCTTTTTTATTTTAAATACGCTTGTCATGATCTTAGGTGGTTGGGTATAATATGTTTTAATTAATTATTTATTTACGTATATTTTTTGTAATCTCTTTTTGAAATGTACAAATCTAGAGTCAAACTGATAGCTTTAATAAATTAGTTTAAAACAATAAACATAGCAGACTTAATATTGAAAATTAATCGTATAAAGGTAGTACTTATTAATAACAAAGGTTGAATATTTATTAACTTGTTAAATTTTAAAGACAAAGAAAGTTTTGCAAGTTTTTCTTTCATTTCGACATATGTTTACGTTCAAAACTGACGGGATATTGGCTTGAAGCCAATTTATCGAAACAAGTTACTACACTACGATGGTCTATTGTATGGACTTGCTTATATGACCAGATAACTCATGCATTTCCAATATCGTGCAATTTAAAGCACGTGGAGAAAAATTATCTGTTTGAATACGCGTATGATTAAAAGGATGTGTATATCATATAAAAAATATGCGTCAATTAATTTAAATACGTCGCGCGAAATGTTTTATTTATTATCGTATGAATAACTTTCAGCAATTTTGAAAGATATATATTTTGTTATCTATATTATATATAATTATTAATAACACATATTCGACACGTTCGAATAAAATATTCATTTTACGGTATCAAATATATTGAATGGAAATATATACGGAAAGTATTGCTTTTATACTTTTATGTGCAAGCATGCTTCTTATTTTTCAAACTACAATAAAATGGTTTATCGCTTGAATTAAAAGATCAAATAACAATTATAATTATCTTGTATTATTTTTTAGTTTTATGATGATTTTATAAAGAATTATTTAAAAAAATATATTTAGATACAATCAATAATAATATATTAAAACTGTTACATCGTTATAAGTAAAAACTCGAAAATTACTTATTCAAAAAGGTTCATAGTCTTCATATGATGTGAATAGAATATTCGGATATGCAAATTTACTTTAAATGCAATTATAACTGTGTTTCTATAACTTTTTAGGTATTTAAAGTTTGTGTGATTACTCGGCTATGTTTAATGTTTGTACGATGTAAAGTTGTATTGCAATTTATGCCCATAAAATTGAGAATTGTTTAGATACACGACAAAAAATTGATAACAATTTGTGTGATGTATATATATATGCATCCTATTATGCCATCAAATCTTTAAGCTGTAAGGAAATTTGTATTACGATCGAGTTAATATGATTTCATGAATTTGTAAAATTATTATGATACTCAGTTTTGTCAGTCAATATTTAGTATTATTATAATAATTTTGTATTATGTGAATAATTTGTTTACAAATTGAAGAAAGGGGGGATGCATACTTCAGCACTAAACTAGTACGTTTTAGATCAAAATTCAAATTCGTCGATGATTTGGTCAAAAATCGCCGAAATTTAACTTTTTATTTTATTTATATGTGGTATTTCTATGGCTAAAACATACGTAGTCGTTGGCATAATTCATTTTCAATCCACGTTATGAATTTCGACATTTTGACTATAATTTGAATTCTTTGAAAGAGTATGGTTGATTTCATCAAAAAGGGGTATAGTCGTACTAAAATAGAATACTATTCTGCATACAACTAGAACGACATATTAATAAATGTTTTTCATAAAAGGAAATCATTACCTCGGAAACTATAGTTAAATATATTAAAATACTTATTTTCTGTCATTGATGAATTGAATTATTGCTATTATATTATATATTAGTATCAAATATATATAAAATATTTGCAAATACTTAACATATTTAAACAACATTAACATTTAAAGAGCTTTTTATCTGTAATCAATCAGCAAGATTTTGCTATGTTTCATACTTTATTTTCAATTCTTACCAGTTTTTAGATCAACATAAATATTATCAATACTGCTTGCTTGATAATATATACATTTTTTAAAAGAAAGTAGGTAATAATTTGAAGTGCATCATAAATTATAAATTACATACAAATCTATCAATCATTTGTTTAATAAATGGACAGCGTAGTTACGAACGGTCTAAATATTTTATACTGTAATATTATGTAATAATAAAGTTTGATATATAAACTTACGTTCGTTGTATTTATTAACTTGTGCAGAAACTTTTATGTCGTACTTAATGTTGAAATATTTTCGAATCTGCAAAATAGTATTAACATCGAAATATGCACTGAACTACAAACACAATCGTATACGTAGAAACGCATGTACATATATAAATAAATAATATGAAATAAAATTTACTTGTATATATTTATTATGTTTCGAATGTCTTCAAGTATTTTATACAACAATTTTAGCAAACTTTAAAATAAGAAACTCCGAAGCAATATATTTATATCAGATACAATATCATATTTCAAAACACTTTAGTTTCCAACTAAATTGTTCAATGATCCTTTCTGTTATTTCACAAATCAATATGAGAAAGTCATATGAAATATTACATATTTTATACACAAACAAAAGTAAGTGGCCCTTTCAATTGCCAGAAAAGTTTTCATTACGATTTGTACTATTCAAAATTGACCAATCTTTGAATCGTTTGGGTCGAGCCCAATATATCACATACCCAGGCAGAAAATTACAGTCGTAACGACGTTGGCACGACGTCGGCAATGTCGTACCAACGTTGGGCAACTGCGTTGGAACGACGCGAGTTTTAAAGTCGAAATGTAACGCCAAGCCCACGTCGGGC
>JABFQC010007122.1:0-10288 GCA_022817085.1 Psilanteris sp. ZL-2020
GGTATATCTAGCGTACATTCGATCTACAAATATTTATACTGGCGCGATACTGGCACAGAATTAAGCTCTGACTGCCGACGAATCTCGTCTATGCAACGGAAAGTAGTATTGTGCCAATAATGGCTCTATATTGCCTGTCCAAGTTCGGCAATATCTCGCAGATAAACGCCAAAATATATTTTTGTTTAGACAAATTACCAGTATTGTGACGAAGTTCGTTTCAGTCTTGGTCGCCGTTGTTTCAATATGATTTTAAAGCTTCGTTAAAGATATCGAGCCAATATTGTACCGAAATTCGTCTCAGTGCCAAATGCCATTAATTTACCAGTATACACTCAGAAAAATTAAACGTAGAAAATTGCTGTTTATAATACTAATTTGGAGACATTAAAGTAAAAACCTGAAAATTACTGTTTTTCCTTGTAAAAATACAGTTTTTCATACCATATTTTCCTTCTATTTTTTATTATAATGCTATTATAAAGAGTAATTTCTAGGATTTTGTTTTAATGTCGTCAAATTAATGTTATAAACAGCACTCTTCTAAGTTTAATTTGTCTGAGTGTAGCATTCAATGCCGTGGCGTCATTTTACCAGTATTGTGACGAAGTTCGTTTCAGTCTTGGTCGCCGTTGTTTCAATATGATTTTACAGCTTCGATAAAGATATCGAGCCAAAATTGTACCGAAGTTCGTCTCAGTGCCAAATGCCATTAATTTACCAGTATAGCAATCAATGCTGTGGCGTCATTTTACCAGTATTGCGACGAAGTCCGTTTCAGTCTTGGTCGCCGTTATTTCAATATGATTTTAAAGCTTCGATAAAGATATTGAGCCAATATTGTGCCGAAGTTCGTCTCAATATCAAATGCCATTAAATTATCAGTAGAACATTGAATGCCGTGGCTTCATCTTACCAGTATTGTGACGAATCTCGTGACTCCACTGGTGGACAGTATTGAGCCAAATTTTGGCGCAGTATAAATTTGATACATAGCCAGTGTTAAAACAATATTGCTTGCCGAAAATTGGCAACTGATATCGAGCCAGTCTTGTCTCGATTGTCAATACTGTCTGAACGTCGAAATTTCTACATGGATAGTAACTTTTGAACCGTGCTGAGTAGATCGAATGATATATAAATCTTAATTGACGCATTGATTTCAGGATATGAAGCAATCCAAGGGTAATTTATCTGGATGGAAAAGTATCTTCAGTTATGTTCTTCGGGGCTTTATTTCATTGTTCCGTTATTAATTTCTATCGCCATTAATAATATCTCATCAGGAATTGAATATTGAAGCAGCCTCTACACGCTGATGGTGTTCAAATATATATCAACATAAATGGTGACTAATGAATAACTTTATTTTACTAAAAAAAAACTATTCAAATTTTATTACGATGTTCCCCGCAACTAAATGGCGATGACATTCCCTCTACACCTTAACTAAAAATTAGAGAGTCATGAAAGACTTCTTTTGAATGGAAATTGCAAACATTGTCCGTACGCCGTGGAGTCGGGTTTATTACACTGAGAAATCTTCGACACGATTTAAAAATAAATAAAAATAAATAAATAAAAGATAAATCTTTTATTTATAAATTTACAAAAATAATGTATTCAATTCTTATGTAATCATTATTATTTCGACTACAGCTATCTGCTAAACATATTCCCAAATGTCGATGCACGATTTAAATCCTGTGTATTATTCCTTTTTTAACTGCATTGAAACAAACCAATTTTAACGTATCTCGAATAGTGGAGAGTTCGTGTTAAAATTGTCGCACTTCTATTTTATTTTCAACGGTGTACTGTCTATAATTACTTCATATAATTATACATAATTATACATATGTGTACTTTTTAATATCACATATCCAAACGTGACAATAGTAGTGAATATATTTTTACGTCAAGCATATACGGTCGGGAACTTATATGATATTATATTTTAGATTGATTTTATTCGCGATGGCTGTTAAATACTTGATTAAATTTTAGTGAAAGCATACTCTACTTTATTATTATATTGAACAAAATACTGTATAAATAACGATTAGATATTAAAAATATATCCATATATGATCGTATCCACGTAGAAAAAACTATGGTCAGCCGATACTTTCAATCGGTACAAGAATGGCCCATTATTGGCTGACACTGTGATCAGCATTCTTCTTGACACATTTAAGTTCCGATCATGGGTAAACAACTGGGCCAACGTTGGCACAATTATTATGCTAATCAGCACCACTATGGACAAACAATGTTTTCAGATTTTAAGCTAATGATTGGGCTATGCTTAGCACATTATCGGGTCGTTAAAGAAATAATCTATGGGCAAACAATATTTTTAGATTATGACTCGATGATTGGGTCATGTTTGGCACATGATTGACCATTGACTGGTCATCGGATGCCGGTAATCGGCCAATGACTGGGATGAGTCCAAACCAATACTTTTAGTAAATAATAGCACTTGTATTAAATCGAGCTCATGGATAGATACTCAGCGTCAGCATACTACATCAAGGAAGTTAAGCAAAGTTTACGGTAATCATATATATCTTATCTACAGATTATATTTTAATTAAACTATCTTAACGAAGAAGGATTTATGTATAGTATACTAATAAAACGTTTCTTCAAATCATTACACTTAAATTATTATTAAATTATGATACTTATATAAACACATATTTTTATTATAAAAACGAAAATAGTAAAATACGATAAACGAAAAATATAAATACGATATATATCTGAGATAATTTGGTTTGTTGATAACTAGAATTGCAAATCGATCGTAAGTATGAAAACGTAAGAAACAAAATGGAAACGATTGGAATAGGTAGACACAGGTAACAGCAATCGTGATGTTAAGAACGATCATTCCCTTGGGTGCAATTCTCTTCTCGGACATACTAAATTCTTTGGAAGCCAATGGCAGTGTGGTTCGAATCCCAGATCACATTTCAAAATATTCGTTCACTGGAAGTTAAATCTATCTCTAGAAAGCAGTATGGTTTGCACAATTAATTTTGAACAATCGCTAATAATTGCATCTCTATTATTATTATACACTTGTAAAATTTCTATTACCTTATCTGCTTTGAATAATTAATTTGAAGATTTTTTCCATTCTTACCTGTAACAAATAAAAACTAACTTGTAATATAGTTGATAATTTGCTTAATTGTATTTAATACAATTTATGCATGTCCAAAAATATAAATAATATTTTAAATATCAAAGATATTTAGATATATAATATTTAAATAAATTTTCCGTATTGAATTAAATATAAATGTTATCACACAAAATGAGCATAAATTATTTTTTTTAATTTACACTGTAAATATTAACAGGATATAGTCAAATAATACCAATAATTTAAAGCTTTCTAGAAAAATACTGTGAAGAAACAATTTTATACAAGAAATATAAACTTTAGTAAAATAAAGTTACGCCAGTGGAAAGTACATAATTTAATTACCATATTCATAAATTCTTGCAAAAAGTAGTCTCGCCAAAATTTGAAGGCAAAATTTCTCGATACGTATAAACGTAGTGCACTTTCGGAGATAATCATTTTTCATCTGCACACTAGCTACATGCAAATCATCCAAAAGTATAAAAAAATAATATAGCGTACCTAAAACTAGACAAACAATTTACATAACTGTGAAAAACGCGTATCATTTGTGGTGCGCAACGCTCTTATTTTTTCGGGCACTCGTATAGTCTCTCACTAGTTCTTTTTTCCTTGTCAGTGTTAATTTGGGAAACCTTAGACGTAGATGGATGTTACATGAAAAGTTTCGGCTAAAAATAATGGGATATTGTGAGACAGATTTTACACGCCAGAAGCATTGGTTTGTACGTGCGGGATTGTACGTGCCGGATGGACGAGGTCCGGGAATGACACTTCCGGTCGCCAGGGAAATCACCAGACCACCGCAAACCTTAACCGCTATCCTTTAAGATGGACACCGATGGAGATATCGTAACTTTCTTTCGACTTCGCTTTATCTTGAACAAGTTTGTTTTGTCGATGTATATCACACGAAGACATTACTACGTGCATCATAATATTGAATGTTGATTTTAAATGGTAAATTTTCGTGCAGTATAGCTTTATCAAGTAAGTTATATGTATTTATGATTCTATAAAAATGAAAAAAATATTTATTATGATTTACGTATAATATTTACGTATAATAAGAATACTGATTGTGGCGACTAGTTACAAATATTTCTTCATTGTTACAGCAACTTGCAATCTTATACATCGTATCTTACATACAAGGAGAAAAAATGTATCAAGTTTTAGTAAAAAGTTCACCCATTTGGTATTATATTTGTAATTCGTCAAATATTCGTACTTTATTCCTCAAATAGTATCAATCTTTGATTATAATTTAAAAATCGATTTATAACAATTTAAAATCCTCGTTTTTCTTATTCAATTCACCAAAGATTGTTTGTTAAAATTTATCAAAACAGATTTTCAAGTTTTAACATTGTAACCTAAAATGAAGTTAACAAAAAGTTGATGAACAAAGATATATTTGTCGTTCTGGATTAATCTCATTGTATTTATTCAAAAGCGCTATAATGTGATTTATTGAAAAATTAATCAAAGAGAATTTTATTATTATCAAACTTTAACCTTACATTGTTCTTATTTGTCAAAAATACGTAAACCAGTTTATCAAAATTTGGTAATCTGGCAGCATACTACCAGTTAACGTTCAGTTTATTAAAATTTAATATCCCCGTATTATAAACATTAGTGTTTCTTTCTCTCCGTGTACCTAAACCAGAAAATAACCGATGAAATTTTTCTAATATTTTGTAGGTAGAAGTAAGGATATAAATTACAGCTGTTATAAATATGTTTGTATTAAATTGTATTAAATACAAACTCAAAACTGTAAGTTATAATAAATATTAGACTTAACAAAAATCAAAACTTAAAATAAAATTCTTTAAAAGGTTTAAAAATTACCTTACAAAGGTAAAAAATGATTTTTCATCATTTTTGGAGTTTACATAGAATATTATTTTTTAATTAATGTTTTGAATTTAGATTTTGTCTGTTGATTAATTATATAACTTAAGTTCGGTTTTGATATTTTATAATAATTTTATTTTAGTTAGGTTGTAAGTTTTATATGTATTATGATGTATATTTTGAGTTTAGATTTGTTATACATTTTTTGATTTTTGAAAATACTAATATTTAATAAGGCTCATTTATAAACAATTTTTGGGATAGAACGAGTGCCACGCACCTTGGGTCGTCTATTTTTTACCTTTGCAAGGTATAATTTTTTGGAATTTAACTTAAATGCATTTCCTTAGTTATTTTTAACAAATTTTATTTTAATTTTTATTTTTTGTGTTATTATGGTTATTACAGCCAGTAGTTTTGATCAGGTTTATTATATATTTGGAATTTTTTAATATAGTTTTAGAAAATAATATACAAAAATGATATTTATATCTTGCAAAAACCTTTTACTTTTGATCGGATTTGTTTAATCTTTTGATTTTGTATAAGTTTTGAATTTGAATTTTAGTCTTGGTCATAATAATAATTATTATATATTTCATAATAATTATATTATCCAAATTTCAATATGGATTTTCTTTATGTTAAAAACATAACCGCCAAATGTTATCACGTCACTTCACTATAATTCAAACATTAGCCTTAGCCAACTTAACCTAACCAACTTAGCCAACATAACCACCGACATGATTCTAGGGAATCTAGAACCATGCAAAACACTATGTTCGTGCAAAACGGGAGAATAAAAAGAATGAAATCTATCTATCTCTCTGTCTGACTGATAGATAAATAGTGTTGCTTAGCGCCTTCGCTGGTCGGAGCGCTACCACGCCCCTTGATATACAGATGCGTTTATACTTAATATGTTTGCATTAAGTAATAATGAATAAAATATATATATTTCTATAATAAAGCTCGTTTAAACGGGTTTTTAATAGAGCACCAATTCTGGAATAGCTTTAGACACGTTTAAACATATTTTTGTGCGAGCACGAAATTCTATAATGTCTAAACTCGTTTAAATGCATTTTTGTGCGAGCATCAAATTCTATAATAACTCTAAACTGTATACTCTAAACTGTTTTAAACGCTTTTTGAAGCGAGCACCAAATTGGTAAATAAATTTAGACTCGCCTAAACTCGTTTAATTGGGTTTAGATATATTCCAGAATTTGGTGCTCGCGCAAAAATGCATTTAAACGAGTTTAGACATATTATAGAATTGGTGCTCGCACAAAATGCGTTTCTCCGAGTTTAAACTTATTTTAGAATTTGGTGCTAGCTTAAAAAACCTTTCAAAGCGTTTAAATTGATTTCGAAATTTGAATTCTCTGTTAATTTTTTTTTCTTTTTTCGTTGTAATTTCTTGTGTATAGGTGCAAATTCATTTTTGTTTCGAAATATGCAGAGCACCAAATGAGCACCAAATTCTAGTATTTTTTTTTTTTATTTTTATCATTTTAATCTATTTTCAGCTTGGGTGCTGCTAACTTTTTATTAAGCACCGATAATTTTTAAAAAAATATAACAAATTATACCCAATTCGGGACTATGGCCCCAAATTAGCATCAAATGAGCACCAAATTCTAATGTCCCTATTGGCTAATGTCGGTACGTTTTTGCCAATATTTACATATTAGATTGAACCAACATCGAAATGATAACATTGGTTAATACTTGGGCCGTTTTGTTTTGCCATTGTCCACAAATATTAATTAAAAAAATACACACTCATATCAATCAACTTTTTTTTTTCCCCAGGAATTGAACTTGAGTGT
This sequence comes from Psilanteris sp. ZL-2020, assembly GCA_022817085.1. NCBI lineage: Eukaryota > Metazoa > Arthropoda > Insecta > Hymenoptera > Scelionidae > Psilanteris > Psilanteris sp. ZL-2020. The sequence continues at coordinate 6,862 of JABFQC010007122.1, forward strand.
TTGATGCGTCCAGTTGAGTGTCGTCCAGATGTATTGTCCACAACCTACTGCCTCTTATGCCAATACAGATAAAATAATACCATTTAACTAAACAGTAATTTACCGTTGAAAATAAGCATTGTGCCAGTAATGTACAAGTATTGGTTATTATTTGATCTTTAACAAAAGACACCAGTAGTCGACCAGTAGTCGATTATGCTAATATTGAAACTAAGTCAAATATTACCATATCGTTTATTTATAAACCAATAGTAGAAAACTATTGTTATTAAAATACTATTATTATTAAGCATTTAAACGCTCGATTAAATACTTAGAAATGTAATTAAATATATTTTCAATATTTTTAAACTATTAATATATACAATAATATTTTTTATTATGTTAATACAATCATTTAGTCATAAATCAATGTTTTGCCGACATTGTTTAGACATTCCTAAACCTATTTGACTATTATTTCATAACAAAGTCGATACTAGATTGGTATAATACTGATATTCAATATCAAAAGAGATACGGTTAATCATAGTTTTTAACATTTTATCAATGCTGTATCGACAGTGGCTCAATATTGGCTGCTATTGAATAGCATCTGATTTGGGCCAATGTCGGTTGATTTGTTTAAAAACGGCAAAATTTGTATGGGGTGTTTGTTTTTCCGTTTAATCGAGACTCTACTACTTTTTCAGAATTTGTTGCTCGCTGATAAAATCGTTTTATCAAGTCGAGACTTACTTTATAGCAGGGTTTACTAATTTCACTTCAAATTCATTCCGTAGAGTTTTGACTGTTCATCCGGGAGGGTGCGCTATTTATGCACTTTACAGACCTATTTTGAATTACTTTATTACTTTTTTCATACTATTTTACTTATTAAATAAAATATTATATTCAAATATTTTAATAGAAAAAAAGAAATTTGTTGTTATAAATTTTCATCTTCTATTAATATTTAATCTAATTAATTTTTAATAAAATAAATCAATTCTTATTTCGATACAACCAATAGAAGTAAACATCCTACAAGCATGTATCTATTATTACAAAGAAATGATATTAGTTTAACTGTTCAGGCTATAGAGGCGCTGTGGTATATCGTTAGCATTGGCTTTATTGAAGTTAATATACCCTGCTTTATAGCATATGTTGCTCAGTTATGTAACTCGTTTACTATATTTATTTCCGAATTTGGTGCCAGATTAGAAAAGACATTCAAAGCGTTTAAATAATTTCGGAATTTTAATTCCCTGCTAATATTTTGTTTTTGTTATAATTTCTTTTCTATGGATGCAAACTCATTTTTTTTCGAAATATGCAGAGCACCAAATAAGCACTAAATTCTAGTATTTTTTTTGTTTTTTATCATCTTCATATTACATTCCAATAGTTACTTTGAAGAATTCATGTTCAAACGATATTATTCGTTAGACCATAAAATACCAGCCTTTTTTAAGGCTCTTGTAAAGTATCAGTTTAATGTGTAAATATATGTATTTTAATATATACGCATGCGTGAGTGTATGTTGCGTGTGTAAATATGTGCGTGAATGTCCACAAGAGCCTGAATCCCCTACGCGGCGCGTCCCCAGGTGGCGGATAGGGGAATGCTGTATTTGTTTACAATAGGAAGTATGATTCTTCCGCGGAACAACATGTAATAATATTTTATCTTGAGAACGATTCAAGATAAAGATATAATTAATTAAAATTCGAAATATACGTAAAATTGTACATATATTTTATATATTAATTTATATTAAAAAATTTAAAAAATATTTTTATGATAAAATCTCAATTATCTCGAGATCGATTTCAGACCGACAAATAATTTTTGCAAATTCGAAACCTGTGTCGAATTCTACACCAAATTTATGTGTCAAACCTTCTTTTTTATTTTGGAGGGGAGGGGGGTATATTTGAGACTGTAGATGTAAATCAAATATAATAATCAAATAACTTAATTAAAATTATCATTTATATATACGTTATAATAATAAGTGTATTTTGTCAATTTTTATGTGAAGTATATGAGTTGAATAAAATATTTCTTAAATATTTACACGTTTACTGAAACGTTTAATATGCTTTTACCAAATTAGTGTGAATCAAAATAATCAAATAAAAAACATCAACAAAATGATCGAAGTTGAATCATATTTAGTTGATTTAACAAAACTATTTGTGTAGTTAAACAACAACAAAACTCTTTGCTGAATGAAACAAAATTTGTTTGTCTTAACAAAATATTTCTGTGCGTGTAATATTAAGAAATGTATTTAAAATATTAATAAAATAAAATCATTTAAATATTTTAATAACATATTCCTAATAGCCTATAATGTACCTAAAATATACCAATAATATTATTTTGTAAGTATTAAATATATAAAATTAAAAACAAACTTTTCCTTAAGAATCAATCTACATCCCTTGAATTAGTAACTCAGATATTTAAGCCATAAAATACTTAAGCCATAAAGGACTTACTATATTAATAAACTTAGATAGCCGTCTTGAGTGAAAAGTAAATTTAATGTTTGCTATTTTCAAAGAATCTATAAGTATTAAAAATAAAAAGTCATTGCGGCTTAGTGCTTATATTTCGAACTGCAATTGCAAGGCACATTGGTTCAAATTTTTGGTAAAAATTATTTTTTTTTTTAATAGAAAAAATGTAGACATAATTAATATTATAAAAATATTAATAGAATATTTATATAACATTATTTCAGAGGATATATAACTTATAATATTCACTAATATTACAGAGATACATTTTTATAATATTAATAATATTATAGGTATGTATCTAATAATCTTAATCATTATATAATTATTTCAGCAAAAAGTAAACATTAGGAATCTGTAAATAATTAACAAATATCGAAAGCTATAGTCTAAATCTAAATAAAAAAGTTGTTAAACAATTAGTTACAAAAAACTTCCAGCGAGAAATTTGTTTATTTAGGTATAGACAAGATTTTGACAAAGTTACAGATCAAATTTTCAATAATTGTAGAAATTATGATTATTTGTTGTTAATTTCCATTGAAGCGTTAGACCTAGCGCTCGACGCGGCGTCTTGCGTTATACAAATTTCTTTCGTAGAAATGTTAAAATGTTAATGTGATCAATTAATCAAAATTAATCAATTAATCTACATTTTTTTGATATTTAGTACATTTTTATTAAGTGTTTATTATGGTTAAAATGTGTATAATAATAGTTATAATAATACCATACAATTTATGAAAAATTAAATTAATTTTAAAATAATATAAAAAGTAATGATGAATAAAATAAAAACTATAAATTTCAGTAATTTACACACACATCCACACACACAATCACAATCTGTTTTCTTATTATAAGCAATTTATTAACACTGAAATGTAAATAATGTAAGTAAATGTAAATAATATGA
>JABFQC010007123.1:0-10288 GCA_022817085.1 Psilanteris sp. ZL-2020
TTTATATTGTATGTACAAAAATATATTATAACGATTACATCCACCTCAATTTATAATAAATAATACTTTTTTTAAGTTAATAATGGTACCTTTATATGAAATGAAAATGTTAACTTTTCTTAGAAAAAGCTGAGTTTGTTTTGTAACAGTTGAATCAATAATATCTTTAAGATGATAGTTTTTTTTTCGATTAAAGAAAGTTCATTGGAAATATCTGCAAACATTGATTTATATTAATAAAAAAAACGTATTATAAATTGTAATAACTTCAATTAAATTGAAAGTAGATTTCATAGAAACAATAAATATAAACTGTTCTCCATGTATATTGATCTTTCATGTATATAAAAATCACTCTCTTTTTATATACAACTTTTCAAACAATTTATGTACAATTTAGTACAAAAATATAATTTTAATAAATTATGTTATTTTTATAATTTTATTTTATTCTCACACTCAGTTATATCAATTTAATATGTTAGTTTAAATATTAATTTAAACTAAATATTATAATTAGATTAAATATTTTAATTATTTAGTTTAAATTAAATATTTTGGTTGTGTAAATATTGCAATCCGTATCATTATAAAACAATGTAATTATAATTATTACCTTTGCATTTCTCTGAAGTTGCTATACACGTAAATGAATTTCATTATACGTATTCGGTATTAAAAACAAAATATCTTTTACATTTCCCAAATTAGAACCATTGCTAAATGAGTTTTTTTTTGCTATTTTAATAAATTCTACAACAATCCAATTATAAAAGTAGTTAATTATTGCTAATAACGCATTTCAGTTCCTATTTGATATTTTCCAAACAAAAAACGTAATATTAATTTAAAGAAAATATAAAATAATTAAAATGTTTTGATATTACAGGATGAAAAGAGCATACAAGCCTTTCATATTTTTTTATAACTAATCAATTTCATTGGTTACAATATTTACGATTAATAATATTCATAATTACGAGAATTTGACGTAATAAAACATATACATACATAAGCAATGGTTTGAATAAGCAGCAATTAAAAAGCCATCATGTTGTCAATTTAAATGCTATTTCATTTGCAAAATGAATTATTATTTACATCATTAAATAATTTAATTGAAAGTTGAAACCCTAATCAAACGTCATTTCAAAAATGCCATCGATCTATTATTAATTACATGTCGTTAAACAGTGAACATTCGTGGTGTTTTTACTTTTTACTACAATCTTTAAACATCTAAAAGTTACTTTGAAGACAAATCACAAAACCTTTGACATTTCATCTTTAGCACTGAAAAAATAATCTTACAAATTTTACCAAACAACACGGAGAAAACATATATATCCAACTATTTACTATATAATATATCAAAAGTAGGATATACTTGCAAATACTATAAAAATTACTGTATAATGTATTAAACTTTTGAATGCGCAAAATATTATATTTAACTTATGCAGAACAAATTTTTTTTTTCGATTTTTTCAAAATATGACCAAAAATTAATTTTTCGCTATCGATCTCAGATGCCTTCTTATGAATTCCTCGATGGATTATAATGTCTAAACACGTATTTTTAATTGATTTAAATGAATTATCTGCAAATGGCACGCAAGAACGAACATTTCATTAATAAACGTAAATTTTCAATGCAGCCGTTTTTGACTTTAAATGACATTAGATTCGCTTTTTCGGGTATTTTCAGGCTTATAATATGTGTGCTTGTCCATGTGCAGCGTTTTATCGAATTTGGGAGAGTTCCATTTTTTGGCCCAAAATTGCCATTTTTTAAGGTATACCCCTTTCGATTTTTTCAAAAAATGACCAAAAATTAATTTTTCGCTATCGATCTCAAATGCCTTCTTATGCATTCCTGGATGGATTATAATGTCTAAACACGTATTTTTAATTGATTTATATGAATTATGTGCAAATGGCACGCAAGAACGAACATTTTATTAATAAACGTAAATTTTCAATGCAGCCGTTTTTGACTTTAAATGACTTTAGATTCGCTTTTTCGGTTATTTTCAGGCTTATAATATGTGTGCTTGTCCATGTGCAGCGTTTTATCGAATTTGGGAGAGTTCCATTTTTTGGCCCAAAATTGCCATTTTTTTAAGGTATACTCCTTTCGATTTTTTCAAAAAATGACCAAAAATCAATTTTTATTTATCATTTATTTAGTAATATTTGATATATTTTTAGAATTTTATAACCACAATATTAGTTACATTTTTGCCCATATTTCCTACTATCATCTAGTTTGTTAAAATTTCTAACATTATTTTTTTTAGTGTAAATATGCACAAAAATGTATACAACATAATCGTTCTCACAAGCGGTATTCTGGTTTTATGAAATTATTTCGCACTGTACGAAATACTGTTAGAAGTCCTTACTCATAATTATTAACATTTTTGTATACTTCGCCTACCTTTACAATCCAATGTAGTTAAATTTGTTAAATTATTTTCCGTTTTTAACGTACATTATTATAATTCCATTCACACACATACGGCAGCGCATTGTATAACTATGATTCAGAATGAAACGTTCAATAATTAAACGTCTCTGTGAAAAAATGTAATTGAACTTTACATAATGAATACTGTTAGTGATAGTGAAGAAAAATTGACGGAAATTTAAAAGAGAAAATAGTTGCATGAAGGGTTGGCACTGAAGTATCATGTCTGATATTACCGCGCATCTTATAAAACGTTGAACATACTTTCTTCGACACAGAAACACTTCATACTGATCACGAAGTATCGAACGTCGTTATTCATGAAGGATAATTAGCCTATCTCATCAAGCTGGCCCAGATGTCAGCGGGAAAGTGCCATAGATGGCGTATCGCCGGAAATGACGTTTTAAAAATATCCATAATCCGCCCATCAATGTATACCTACTCCTTGGGAAGTGTATCGTGCGATTTTTGTACCATCTATGACTAGACTCTTGTTGTACCGTATCACGCTATAAATTTCACAATTTACACCTTCATTCTTTTAATAAACATTATTTACAAATCACGATCCTTCGTGCACACGTATAAATCATAAGTTAATGCACGAGAGTTGATTATTGTTTGCACATATCTCAGGACTATAAACTCGTGTCTTTTCGATAATAAACTTGGTTTTCAGTTTTAAATACTCCCACTCTGATAATAATTAGCCCGTTTCCGAAGCGTATACGTGATAAGTTATTTTATTCTCAAAAAAAGCTCCGTTTTTTTGCGCAGTTTTACACGTTGACCTAAATAGCGCATCAGTTTGAAAACTTGAGGTCTCGGTTTTGTACAAAAACTTCATGCGCCTGAATAATTTGGGATCTTGGAACAAAAGATGTGTGTCGTAATTGATTGATAATGAAGTGAAAAAAACAAAATTTGACCTTGTTAATGCGGAAGATCTGAAAGTAAAATATAATGTATGTATAAAATGATTACACAAAATATTATTCAAGAAAGTGTTCAAGATGCAATATTATGAACCGAGATAGGAAGATCATGATTCCAAATACATATATCATACCATTATTTTGCATAATCTCATACAATTAAAGTAGAAATGAAAATTTATGAATTGTATTAACATATCGAAATTGATAGACAAATTTGACGATTTTACGGCGTACGTGTGTTGTGACTTTCTCACGTCCTTTAACAAATTCGTATCTTTTTTAAGGTTAAGTCAATTTTGCCCCCTTCGGTCAATGTCAAACGCGTTAATAAATAATTGCGTAATATATATATATCACTTAATTTGTCAAAAATCGATGTACCACGAGCTCACATTTTTGATATTATAATGTTATACTCCGAACTATCCCCTTTTATAATATTCATGTATGCATTAATATATATTAAAATTTATACTATAATGTAGATTTAAAATAAACACAATAAAACTATAGAATTTATTATGATATTAAATGGTAACTACATATTTTTATAGAATCACATTAAACGATTCAATCACTTTCCCGTCTGTTCGCAAGCATATATTTTCCTCGAATTATGTTAGCGTTCGATTTTATTTTACCGAAATAAGAGTAAAATATGCTAATTGCACGGCTGAAACGTAAATAATGCGAATAAGGACAATCAAATGACACGATGGTTTATTAATATCGACTTAACGCGTTTCAAATCACGCCTATGTATTTTCAGCGTTAATTCCGAAAAATAGACTATGTCATTGTGCAGAATTCAAAGCATATAGTAATTTCATGAATGATATTTATCTCATGCGGATAATTTGTACCATTCGCAGACGCAGAAAATTGCAAGTTGTAAAATGCAATAAATTAAATCCACGGCAATGGTAGAAATGATAGAAAAGGCTATTTCCATTTAGAAATAGTAACAGGAAAAGTAAAAGGAAAGTGCAACGCCTAGGCGCAAGAAGTGCGCGTGCAAATAAAATCGCGAAAAATGACGGAAGGTCGGGATTGCATGTGTAACGGTACTGTAATCTCATTATGGACATTACACAAGTGATTCAAGATGATGACGCGAAACCTTGATTACTATGACCTGCACATTCATTTGCCGCCTCGTCATCGACATTACATGACACGAGAAAATCGAATAGAAAAAGCAACGACCGATCGACACGTTGTTCGTGTTTTGTTTCTTCGCGATAGCAGTGACGAGCCGCGAATGAATTAAATGTGATGTTTCATTATTGCAAAAAACGTGTCATATCGAATCAAACAAATGTTACATACATTGCTCACATTCGTCGCAATTATTGCACGTCTTATTCAATAAAATAATTACCAGTTGGATAAGTTCGCGGTCGCGTAATTTATTCTCAATAAATATAATATTATATATGGATACGAATTTTTTTTTTACGAATACGAAAAAATTAATAAACTCGTGGGTCTCGTAGGCATTTTGTTACGGCGAAACGGTAATTAAAATGCACGTTTTTTGTACACGTCTTAAACGTATAAACCACACTGAAACAAATAATCTCACAAATTTGACCAAATTAGATAATAAAAGTAGAAAAAAAAAGGTAAAAGTGTAAACAATATGATAAATTACGGTCAGAAAATTCTAAAAACACTTTTCCTCCTTTTATTATCTAGTTTGGTCAGATTTGTAATATCATTTTTTTAAGTGAACAAGAGAAACACCTCGATAATTTTCGAAAAACGAAAACCACGAAGAGACTTCATTTTTTTATACAACAAAATTAAAGTCAAATATGATTCGGTGTGTTTTGTAAATAACGCAACCTTAATTTGTTGTTTTTACTTATTCAAGTCACTGAAACTGCAGTATACAAAATTCTGTTGGCATATATAACGCATGCAACTTTGATGATATCTCGTCTGCTTTTATGGAGTTTAAATGCTTATAAATAATAAATGTCACGGGGTTTAATGAGTTATTTATTTATCATTCATAAAGATTATTCAAAAATGTTGTCCAATGTTTAATAATCTCCAGTTGTTATCGTACATTTTGGGTGAAAAATAAGTTTGAAATATATAAAAATGGTTTATTTTCTAAACAACTATGTATTTGTACACAGTTTGACATTTATATTACCATTTACGTTGCGGGTTATATATTGATTATAAGTTGTTTTCAAGTAATAATGCTGGAAATTGCAAGCAACAGTCTACATAATTTGATATACAAATTTTGCAATATTAATACAAATATAGTAATTAATTCAAAAAAGGACGTTATTCAGTTGTGGGGTATTGAAGCTGTTATCCATTTCATTAAACTTTGTATATTACTCGACATGCGATATTTAAACAATTACATAATTATTAAATTTTTACACAAAGTATATGTTGTGCATCAATACCGAACAGTTAACAAGGTTATAAATTAAGTTGAACTGAAGCCCTTAATTTGTTTCTATCGTCTGTACATATTAAAACACCGATTTGATTTTAAAGTATTCCATCTATATTTATTTATTAATGACAGTCAAATTATTCATTTATTATTGTCATACCTTATAATGTATGAATAATTAATAAACGGAATTGTATTGAATAATTTTGATCTAAATTATTAAAAATACAGATAAAGGAGATTAATTAATAAAAAATTAATTAATACAAAATACATGTTGATATTATTATTCTTAATTAAACAATTTATGCATATAATTATAGAATACACAACACGTATGCGTCAAATTCAAAAGTTGAACTTTATTGAAATACAAATTTATTGAAGAATACGAATATAAAAAGTAAAACTCATATCGTAAAACATTCTGTTCGCAGAATGTAAAATGCGAATGGCATATGAATGACTGAATACTATACATTCATGTTATAAACAGCTTTTTAATACAAATAAAGCACGTATAATCATAACATTAAAATAATCGCTGTCCATATAATTTATACCAAAATGCACATTTCTTTCAATTCTGAAGAGCAATTTCACATAAATAATATTTATATTTCACATAAACATTTAAACGTTTATAAAATTTAAATTATTTTAAATAAAACAAATGTATGCAGAATATGCTTTTTCTTATTGTATTTCATTTACAATTTTTGTGTAAATTTTTATTGCAAGAATAATATATAACCAAAATATGGATTTGACTTATACGATGAAAAATAAATTAACTCCAAAGCTATCAAGATACACCAAAACATGCTCATTTTAGGAACGTCAAAGCAGTAATATTCAATACAAAATATAACATTTATGAAACATCAAATATGTACTAATATAGAATAATTTTCTCTTTAAATAGCATATCATCAAGCCACTATTTATTAACCTAAATATAAATATTACTTGTTTTAAGTATTTATCATTTTACTTATTAAAAACATTAATAATTTGCGAAATTCATTAACATTTATTAGAAATAGTATCCAAGTCTTGCATTAAACAAAAGTATATTTGTCTTTGTTTCTATGTTATTCAACATACTTATTTCAAAATAAATTTTGCACAATAAATGAGATGGTAGAGTATATTATTAAAACGTCAAAAAAATGTATATTTGAGTATAATAGATATATAATAAATATATATATAATTAATAGATAAAATATATGTTTTAAAAAGAAATTAGTATAAACAACGGCTTAATATATTCAAATATGTTGAAATTTTACTCTTTTTATTTTCATACTTATTTTCCTTTTTACTAATACACGATTCGATCCATAAACAAACCGACCAAACTGTTAAAAGTTTAATTCAGTCAAAATAACTTTATTTAAAACTAAGTTATTACTAAATTATCGAATTACTGATATACTACACGCTGGATAATGGTAATTGAATTGTCAAAAAACTTTGTTTAGAATATTAATATCGGAATGTTCAATATGAGAATATATATTATACAACGATTTATGCTTTTATTTTTATCTACAAATAATTCAAATGAATAAAAATTAACTACACAACAGGTACTTAATATTCGAAATTACATATAACAAATATAAATATAAAATTCAAATCTAACATATTGCCGTGCACTATCACAACATAATTGAACTAAAGTTATCCGGAACATTCAATCAAATCTGAACAAAACAAAGCAAACAAGGTTCATAATCTAAAATTTCGTAATAATTGTCATCGAAAAACGAGCTCTATCATGAACTGACTGAATAATAAACGCTTTGACAAAGTAATCCGGCTTCCGACAAATGAATTAAAGCAAAAACTGCTTACGAAATTTAAATCTTACAGCGCTTTGACGTTGGTTTCGAGAAATGCGTGTTTCTCGAGCACAGCCCGACAATTCGAAAATAAGTCGATTCCGTGCGGGCCGATTTGTCCACCGTGACACGCCGAAAGACGTAAATTCTGAAAAATGGTTCGCGTCGCGTTACGACAAGGGCGACTGCGTAAATGGCCTGGCGTAAAAAGGGACCGGGACAATTGAAAGAAAAAAGGTTTTAAAGGAACCGCGGCGGAACGAAAGAGCGGCCGCGCGCCGCTGGCATCATTACCCCAATTTGAGGCAACGATTAATTTCGGTCGGAAATGATGGATGGCCTCGCGGCGACCGGATAGCCGCTCGCTCGCTCGCCGAGCGCTTTTTGAAAAACGAGAAAATACTGTCGAAGGTCAAGGCCCGGGGTACTTATCGTGTTGCGGTGTTTCGCTACACGTCTTAATCGCGAGCGCGTTGGCTTTCTATCGCCAGCTGGCAAAGGTCTCGCGCGCGGTTCAAGAAAAACGACGAAAGCGAGGAAGGACCGGCGGCAGAGGGAGGGGGATGAGAGGAAAAAGACGCGCGGTGAAATTGCACGTGAAACCGATACCTTTCGCGCTTCATGTTTAACGAATGAACGTCGGGACACGTGTGTGTTGGCTCCTAAGCGGCGCGCTCGCGTGATGAGCGAGCCGTATCCTCGATACGCGGCGAAAACGTATGCCAGCAGGATCAAAAGTTATATGCACGAGCTAAACGGACGGACCCAGGCCCCGCAACCAACAACGTACGTCACGTTCGTTGTAGTCGTTGATCATCGCGTGCCAGAAGAAAGTTCTTCTCATTTCATTGGTGGCAGTAAGTCACGAGTGATCGCAAAACTTCAGGGGCCTAAAAAACGACGTCGCGAAGAGTAATGGGGCCAAATTCGGGTCGACGGGCCAAAGTGCCCAGGGTCAGCCTCGAGCACGATGCATTGTGATTTCTGACTTTATAACTATATTTGCTCGAATGCGAACGCGCGAGAAACGCCAAATAAGGCGGCGATCTTTTTTCTGTTTTCGGCGATCGGCGCGGCTCATTGTTTCGCCCGATCCAATTATCTTTGGCGGATCTCGCATTTCGAGCGCGATACCATCGCCCGGCTCGCCTCCAAAACCGAATGCAACGTCTTATTGGTGTCAATAATTTATAGCCGGTCGGATGCGCCGTGTGTATTCCGTCAACGCGTTCGGAACAATTAATAACTTCGACCGAGTAATCGTTTCTTGCCTCGATCATTGCCGTTAAATATCGCGCCGCTATCGCTGTTGACGGTTTCGAACCAGTGCACTCTTATAGGCGCGTTAATTGCAGGCAAACTTTTTTTTAACGAAGGGAGGCGCAAATTCGATGACTCGGTGCGGGTGTAAAAATCATTACATGCGTATATACGATTCGTGTTAATGATTTTTGGTCATTTTTACTTTTTTACAAATCATTTCAAGTTATCTTCTTTAGTAATTAAAATAAGATTTATATGGTTTAATCGGGAATTAATTGGGAAAAAATTATTTAAAAAAATAATTAAATAAGATTTATATTTAATCGCAAATTTCGTCTTCAAGATATTTGTTATAATTATAAACCACATTTAGGCATTATAATGAATTCTAAAAACAGTGTGCGTTGCACAATTATTCGTACAACATATTCGGCATGATTTAAAATTACCTTTATTTATGAATTTTGTTAAGAGCGTATATAACATTTGCTTCAAAAATATTTTTAATACAAATTCGGTGTATTTATTAGTTTTGGCGTATTATAGATTAAAACACGAATTCGGAGATTTATTTTTTTAGCGTAAAACAGTTTGTATATCTATGCAAATAACATTTGAAATATTTGATGACGCAAAACATTTTGTGAACAAAATAATAATTGCAAATCGAGATTAAACGTTGTAATTTATATAATAAAGTATATAATAAACTGAAAAAGAAATAAAAATATTTATTCAAATTATAAAATACTTTTTTGCAAATATTACTAATATCAAGATACACCGCTCATTGTGTATCTCATTTCATTAGCCATTTAATTTTATTTCAATTGAATTCAAGTTGCTATTTTTCAAACAAATTTCTGCGAAAAAACCCTTTCATTATAACAGAACGTTTGATAAAGTAAATTTATTGCGTTTTAAATACTTGGATGATACGGTTCAAACGCGTATTAGTGAATAAACAACATGTTAATTATTAAATTATTTAAAAACTAATGAAATAAGAGCATTAATCATTTACAAAACCATACGCGATTATTAACTTAAATGGTTCGTCAATTTAATCACTTTTAACGATATTTCAATTACAAACACCTATCCCGTTATTTGCATTGATTCTTTTAACCGTATTAATTATAGCAGTTTTTTAACAGTATTATATAATTAACTAGTATATAACTAGTATATCAAAATTAAAAAGAGAAGAACATTTTTCCTGTCGATTTCAAAAATGAATCATAGTTTGATAAAAATGACTTGTTATTTCCAATAAAATCGTTCTTATGAATTATGCATCAAATAATATAAAATTTTCATATATAGAGATGATACGCAG